>DWJK01004965.1:0-11514 GCA_018248815.1 Croniades pieria auraria
GATAACTGGCCTCAACGTTTAAAGGACTGCATTGCAGCCAATGGAGACCACTTCGAATAAGCTTTATATATTTTTAACGATTTTATATTATGTATTAAGGTAACACATTGTAATACTAATAAATGTTACGTACAATAAAAACATGTTGTTTTTCTTTGCAACAATATTTATGGCAAGACTAAGTATATACAAACAAATTTTTACTTCAATTACAATATATGCGAGCCGTTTTGTTCGAGTACTTCATACCGTTTTATAAATAGCGAAAAACCATTGCTGTATTAATTTCTGAGTTGCCAATGGAAAAGTTACAATATGCAGCGTTGACCGTATTCTTGACATGCGAATTGGGTAGTACAAAATGACTGGTAGGTATTTGTCACCTTATTCTCGAACTCATCTTGCCATTTATATCTCGTATGTGTGTCGCAAAAACAGTACTCGACAATAATGACTATTGTCTGTTCTCCCCCGATAATAGTCCCGTTAGTATTATATTAGTATATAGAAGCGACATTGATACTTCCAAAACACTTTATTCTGAGTTTTAATTTATAGAAGGACTTTGACTTTTTAGAAAGAAAGTAAAAAGAAGGCAAGTAGGAGAAAGAAGAGAGTAAGAAAATGAACGGGCATTCATTGTTTAAATATGACGATAAAAAAATTGTTACTCGTGACGAATCAAATAATATTCCGTAAAATAATACAGATGCAATAAGAATATAAGTAAATCCATATATACGAGTGTGTATTCCCCTGTGCGTGTGGATTGATGATTAATACAATTATATGAATAATAAGTACTTCCGTGCTAGGCATACGGGTTGGGAATGCAGGAAATGGCTTTTTATAACACCAACGCTGCTGCCCATTTGGCGATCAAGAGAACCTATGTGCAGCAGATAGGATAGGATAGATCGGGCTGTTTATTTTCGGGATAAATGTAGTTAATTGTCTAATACCGCTTAGTTCAGTGCGTGACGGAACGCAAGCCGACTCCAAGAAGTTGGAAAAAGTAAATATCAAAGAACCGATTTTACTCGGCAAAGTAGTGATTTTACAAAGTAAAATTATATATTTGGTGATTACAAAGTATCGCGACGCAACAAGATTTGATTTCATCTATCAAACAAGATCCCCGTTGCCGTTCTCTAGTGTTTCGAGCAGGAAATATTCTTTATTGAATCCTATTAGTTCTCCCCAATCGAAATTCAGATCACTCCACGCGACCGCAGGGGTCCTCGTGACCTAGCGTCAAGAGGCTGTTTTAGAGTCATTTCAAAGTCAATTGCAAAATGGACTTTGAATGTGTAATAAGACGATTACATCTATGACACGTTCAAGAAGTATCTATTGTATATTTCTTATTTTGTTAATATACTGCCACGTCGGTCAAGTGGTTGTAAGCGCGACAGACGATGGGGAGGTTCTGGGTTCAAATCCCGGGTCGGATGCTATTAGATTTTTCTAATTTAGAGCTTCTAGTAGTGACACGGAGTCTGGAATTGTGCCCGGGATATGGTAATAGGCTCACCACCTATGTCATGGGACTTAAACGTAACTGGTGAAACTTTGGAGTGTAGTACACTCTTCTGCCTACACCTTCGGGGGTTACGGACGTGATGTTATGTTTACGTTTAGTTACGTTCATATAATACGACAAAGGAGTTATAAATGACGAAATGTGTTTCGTCGATTTTATATAGAGTGTGTATGTGTAAGTAAAGTCAAACATGATCCTTAGAGGAAGATGTCCGCCATTGTGTCGAGATACCTTATACATATAAAATGACCCGCAAATTTAGCGGAACAAAGAAGACATTATAAAAAGTGAAATACGATTTAAGTCATGGCGGCCGCCGTGTCTATCGCCTCTTCTATTAATCCACTGTTGGATAAGGGTGTCCTCACATAAAAAGAAAAGTAAGAGCATAGCTTGCCACGATGATCAATTGCGGATTGGCTGACATCATACGCCTTAAGGAACGTTACGAAGATATCTACGGTGTGCATTTTTTCGCGCGAGTGTTTTACTATATCGTAATAATCAATAATATTTAATGTTAAAACGCACGTAATTTTGTAAAAAAGTGCGCGCCAGACCTGAATCCCGGACAACCAAGTGGAAGACTAAATTCTAAGCTACTAGGCAATCATCATTGCTCACTATACTTTTTGAAAACACATATATTGCTACAAGTTAATGAACTAAACTAACTCAAAGTAGGTGATGTATAGAGCATATCAATGACAGTGAGCATTTTACGATTATTACTCAATTTGGATGCGAAGAGCAGAAGATCGAGCTCAGTGGCGCGCCATTGGAGAGCCCTATGTCCAGCAGTGGACGGCAGCAGGCTGATGATGATGATGATGATGATGACTCAATTTAATTAAATACATTAAAGACAAGTAGATGGCATGACAATAACAAAGAATCATAAAATTTATTAAGCGCCAAGAACCGCGTAAGTTTGAATAAAGATTACGTTTTGCTTACTAGTATTTTATTTCGATCTAAATCGTATAGATAGAAAATATTATAGGCAATAAATATAATTTCAGAAATATACGTAAATAAAACCGACCAAATAAGAAAAGTGTAGTTGGCAAAGATAATGAAGCGCAATAGTGTAGTTATTGGTCAATGAAATATATGCATATATCTATACAATAAAATGAAATAATAATGTAGTGATGACATTTTAAAATAACTTACCTTCAGATCTCTCTCGCGAGGAAAACGCAAATAAAGAGCAATTGATTAAAGAATTGTATCGATATACAAAATTATATGAAATCATAAAGGCTGAAACCTCAGAATAACTTACCTTCAGTTCTCTCTCGTGAGGAAAGTGTAAATAGAGAGTGGCACGCGGGCAGTCGAGGAGCAAGATGCCGCTGCCGTCCGACGGGCACATTTGCTTCGTTTCGGCATCAGCGCTCTGAGTCACTGCGGACAACAATACATCTTTTTAAAACCACTCCAATCTAAATAAAGAGATACGCTAAAAAAAAGTCTTTTAACGTGTCTATTATCTTTGAAATTAAAAACTAGAGATTTGTCGCTGGTTAATTATTTATTTAATCTAATTTTAAACTAACCCCCCAATGCGACGAAACCAAATTTAAAAACAAATTATACTCTAATCAATATCGAATATTAGGCATAACAATCATCACGGGTGTGGAACAACATCGTTAACAATAATACAGTTATTATATTTACATAATATACATATATCTATACCTAACGTTTTACGGAAAAGAAAACGATCATCAAAGTCGGAATAATGCTGATAGCCTATAACGTCTTACTGAATTTTAATAATCGTAATATTGGTTATGCGCTCATTTAAGCTGATTAAAACCCCTAAGTTACTACATCTCTACAAAATCATTAGGGTGCCGAAAAATTATCAAAGGGCGAGCTTAAAAAGTGTATTAATTTATCGATTTTCACATCCTATTCATTTTAAATATGCCCGCGTCCCGCCCTACATCCAGGTAACGTCACTAGGTCTTTGATGTTCTATACAGCAGCGAAAGCTAAATTGAGTGGGTCTTTTTGTGAAAATACAGAGTGTGGGTGCGCAGGAAGGGAATTATTAACTTCTTTGAATATAAACGTGGATAGGTGTGGTATACATACATGTATATAATGATGTATATAATTTATATTATGTATATAATTTTAACTATATCAAACTATATAAAATTGTATAAAAAATTATCAAACGTAATATGACATTTTACTTTCAAAACTTTAAAACGCCATTTGGTGATAAGACCTTTTGTTGATAAAAATAAATAAATAAGTCAATAATAGTTGGCAAATTACTGCCTTGTTGTTCGAGTGATTTCAAGCGCGACTGCTGATCGAGAGGTCCTGGCTTTGATACTCGGATAGGGTACTGCTAGGTTTTTCTAACTCGAAATTCCTTGCAGTATATCGGAGTCTAAATTTGTGCCAGGTGTAAGGCAATATGCTCACCCCTATTCCATACAAGGACTTATAACGTAACCACTGAAACGTGGGACCTGTACTACACTCCTGTGCCTATCTCTACGTGGATTACAGGCGTGATCTTACGTTAAATAAAAAAGTAGACTCCACTTTTATGACTGAGCATGTACCGTTACTGTATTGTTATTTAATAGTAAAAATTCTGTGAATTAGGTACAAATAAGAGGAACTAACTCAAAAACTAATTATGTATATTACTGAAGCCATTCGACTCGATATAAAATTAATCAAACAGAATGTTCATTAGATTTCAATTTAGGAACCCGCGATAAAATGAAGCGAATGTAACCATATAACATTATCTAATTTTGTGGCTTCCGTTCCATCTCAAACTGAAACTTTTAATTACGTCTGGCTTCGGCTGCAAGTAACAAGATTCTATTAGGAGCATATGCAAGCTTATTTGTATGGAATCTCTCCAAATTAAATTGTTTAGTAGAAAATCTTGACTTATAGCATTGTCATGATTTTCAGTATAAAAACCATGGATTTGTTCACTGTTACCGTCCTTTTTATATTATCGTTATTTTTACCTAGATAATTTATGTATACATTTTTAACATTATTGTGTGTCACATGGGAGTTATGCGTAAGGCAATTTTAAATGAGTTTAAGGTAAATCTCTCTTTGCGGGAATGTATATTCACGTTTGCATTACCAATTCATAATATATTATTAACAGTTAAGTAATTAATTGACAATTAATTATTTGAAAATATTTAATGTGGGGGAAATAACTAATAAAAGCATTAAATTATACCAATCGAGTACCAAAATAAAATATATACGATATACCTGTTACTATAGTTCAATTTAATTAACTATTAGGTCCTTTTCATATGAAATTAGCGTTTTGAGGAACTGGCCACTTACACCATAAATATCTAGGGTTGGGTTTGGAATTCCAAATTTAAATAAATTTCAAATTAAGGCTCTTGTATTTCTGTTTTGAATTTCTTAATTCATTTGTTTTTCCGCCATTTCATTTTTCTTAGACTTCATTCTGTTCTCAAGGTGGAAAACTTGAAATATCGCGTTATTTACGAATATGAGTTCAAATGCGCCATCAACGCGGCAGAAACAGCTCGAAGGATTAATGATGTGTATGGAGATACTACTGTAAAAGAAAGCACGTCACGCAATTGGTTCCAACGTTTTCGTTCTGGAAGTTTTGACCTTCAAAACCAATCCCGTGGTCGGCCGAAGACCCTTGTCGAAAATGAAGAGTTAAAAATCATCGTGGAAGCGGATAAATTCCAAACCACTTCAGAGCTAGCGGCAGGCTTCGGTGTGAGTGACAAAACAAATTTAATTCACTTAAAACAAATTGGAAAAGTGAAAAAGCTCGATAAGTGGTTACCGCGTGAATTAACTGAAGCACACCAACAAACACGCGTTGAGTGCTGCGTCGCATTACTCAATCGTCACAATAATAAGGGAATTTTGAATCGTGTCGTTACTTGTGATGAAAAGTGGATCCTGTTCGACAATCGACATCGCTCATCACAATGGTTGAACCGGTCAAACCATTTCCTAGGCGAAAGTTGACTCAGAAAAAGGTACTGGTGAGCGTTCGGTGGTCTAGTGCTGGTGTCATACACTACAGCTTCCTAAGCCCTGGCTAGACAATTACTGCAGAAGTGTCCTGTCAATAATTAGAAATCATGATGGAAAAGCTAGCGGTTATACAACCGAGACTGGTCAATTGCTCCAACCCACTACTACTTCACGACAATGCTAGACCCCATACTTCAAGACCGACGATTGCTAAATAGGAGGAGCTGCGGTTGGAATTTCTCCGATATTAACTATACTCCCTGAAACATGCTCCAACAGATTACCATTTTTCTCAGCATTTGGACAATTTCTCTTAGGGAAAAAATTCAACTTCAATGAGGCAGTCCAAATTGCCTTCAAAGAATTTGTTGATTCTCGCTCCCACAATTTTTTAGCAAAGGAATATTGAACTACCTATGAAATGGCGAAAGTGCACAGATAGTAATCGTACATATTTCGATTCATTAAATATATTATTTCATAATTTTTTTCCGTTTCATTTTCTTCGTATTAAACGCTAATTTCATATATAAGAACCTAATATAAAAAACAAAAAGTTGTGTTTGCCATGGAGATTGTATCGTCATTTCATCGCGTTCAGAATATTATTCGTTGATTTCTTTAAAGTAACCTTAGATTTTACCTTTAGATGTAGAAAAATGAAATGAGGATTAAAAGGATAAAAACTTTAAAAGTAAATCGAAGGTCGAAAAATCACTCTTTCGTAACCGGAAAAATCTATTTCGCAGCATTTCGCAACAGGTCACAGTGATGGCGCCCATGAGGTGCAAAAACTGAGCGTTGCTCAATTTACATTAATAGAAAAAATTAAAAAGTTTGCATTACATTAAATTGAAAAGTTACGATATGCCACCTTCTATTTTTATAATATTTTCGTTGTTAAAACACATTAATAGATATTTCCTCGATAAATAAATGACAATACTCATTTTGATCGGCTAAATTATTTAGTTAAACGTAATCTAAAACATTAGATGATATTACATCTTGCCATGAAGTTTCAGGGTGTACTGATCAGGAAACATGGGAAAAAGATAAGGACTCCAGTTAATGTCCATTTTAGAAAGAGATAAAATAATATGTTATTTACAATTATTACAATAATAATTAATCGGTAACACTTGTCGTTGTTTTAATGAATAAAATTTAGCGGTATCGCACTTGTGAGAAAAATTTTGTAACCGGTTTTACTCATGTTCATAGTATAATAGTAAAAACTTTTCAATGATAGAAAAAAGAGGAGGATATGTAGTCCACATATCAAACTGGTAAGCGCAAAAAAACACAAAAGTTGGAATATTGTATCCAAAAAAAGTTTTGTTTCAAATAAGTTGTATGATATTAAAATATTAAAGAGTAATACATCGCACTCAGCGCCTTGCCACTTAATGTTACGACGAATAACTAATTTAAAATTGCTTAAGTAACACTGTAACAATGAGATAAAAGTTCGAAGACGCTAAGTTTGCGTAGCAATATCGTAGCAACCGTTGCGTGTTGTGGATAGCTACGGCGCGGGCACGGCGGACCGACGGCGCCGCGGTCACGCAAATCCAAGTTCATGATTGAGTTGCGATTAGTTCAAAGGATTGCTGAAGATTAATTTGTAACTGAATATGAACGTAGTGTTTAAACGTATAACAAGCGCACAATTATTGCTAGCTTATTGAAAACAAAAAAAAATTAACTTCGAAAATAATTAACTAAAATTGAAACAAAAATTACTTACCAAAGAACTCCGCGTTGTGCGGAATATGGAAGCCACTGGCAGTTGACAAAGGGCACAAATACGGCAACTTTTTTTATACGCGGCGCGAAAATATGTACTTTATTAAGTTACTAAGCGCAATGTAAGTCCCGGCGTGGAAGGCTCGCCGCGCGCCCGGCTGCGCTGCCCGGGGCGAGCGGCCGGGCGCGCGGCCTCGTATGTTCTGCGGATGCTTCTGCTTCTACCCACTATCTCGATGGCTCGGTACGCAGGTGCTACGCAAGTATCGATATTCTCGTTTCCGAGAATATTCCCGCATCCGACTCGATTCGTTGGCACTATGACCTTTTAAAAATCGATTCTAGTAACAGATGACATTTTTAGAGATAACCATTTAAAGCTTTAACTACGACATTACTAGAACGATTAGAATTTTAAATTACTAAATTATGTTTAAATATATAGGAGAGATATTGTACAAAAAGTAGTCATTTTTACGGCAAAAAACGCCGTGCCAATTTAAAATCGACCCATAACGATCCTTTTTAATGGTCACGTGATAATATTATATTATTAATATGAAAATGGATATCGATGTTTATTTGTAAACAACATATTATCTCAGCATTGACAGTGATGTACGTGTCTAATTATAAATTGCAAGTACGCGTCTGGTCGGGGGCGGACCGTTAGCTGCACCGCCGGCCCCCATCCCTATATTGATTTATGCACTATGCTATCGCGCTTTACCACAGTTCAAATAAGACAGTAATCTAAGCCTAATTTCTATCTCCATTACTTATAACACTTATTGCAAATATGAACCATTGTGAACACGATAGCGTGACCTTACAACAATATACTGTAGTAAGCCATTATACGTATATAATTCCATCTCTATATGTCAACACATGTAAATCCATCTCAAACTACAAATCGCACATTTTAAAGGATATATGGTTCTATTTATTTCTGTAACTCGGGGTACATACTGCTTAAGAATTTGAAATTAAATATTAGTCATTGGAAAACGGTAAAATTAAAACCATCCACATAAAATAATACAGGCAACATGTTTCGCGACAATATTCGAACTAAAATAAGAAAAAGTTCCCAAAACCAATTCATTTTTTACGCTCGTTATATTTCTGTAAATTACTACACCTTGAAACTGTTCAAGAGAGTAGGGCAATTTCTTAATAGATATCGCTAACACTGGTCTTATGTGGTTGCGATTGAACCTGCTACCGCAGCTGGTATGATCATCATCAAGACTCTTCAGTCCTCAAAAAAGTTTTAATAGGTACTTTAAACTCATCATCATCAGCCTCTAGATGTCCGCTGTTGGACATAGGCGCCTAATCAGCGCCACTCCTTCCAGGCCTAGACCTTCCGAATCCAGCGGCTTCCCGATTTCGCGATATATCGACTGAATTAAACGATTGTTTGAAATGACTTGAGTTTCTCAATCGATCTCGCTACACTTTGGCAGCGTCGGCGAATTTAGCACGGGACCGCGAATCCCCGCAGAGCCAAACAGGTCTAATACACCGCACAAGATGAGCTCTGTCACTTACCCGTTATATTTAGCCATACAGATAATCATCTATACATATAATAAAACTGTAACTGATCGTCTGTACATGGGAAATATATTTAAAAATTCATAATGGGGTGCGTTTATATACGCAAGAGAACCCAATACAATGTTTTTTTCATTTTGTCTGTTTGTCTGTATGCCTGTATGTTTGTACACGCTAATCTCAGAAATGACTTATCCAATTTGAATGCAGTTTTCGGGATTATGTTGTGATGGGTTTCACTTAACATTTAGTGTTTTTTCAATCGGTTAACAAATGAAGAAGTTATGTCAATTTATTTTTTCAAAACTTACAAAATTTACGCGTACGAAGTCGCGGGCAGAGCTACTATTGGATATTTTCAGTTTCATACATTGAAAGCCAGGTTGTATGCCCCCACATGTATCCGGCGTCAATATATTAATTTGTTCCTCCAAAATCACAGTTCGCAAAACATGCGGTCAATATTGAAATGGCGGAGCAAATACAAAATGGAAATTTCATAATATGGCATACATTCTGGACAGAAGCTCCGGCCGCTGCTACATGTTAATTAATTTTGGGAGAACGAATACCATTATATCAATGTAAATAGTGCACGTACGAGGCACATAACTGAACCTCCACTGAATTTAATGTGAACAATATTCGAATGTGAAGCCAAAATTACACAGGCATGAAATGTAGTTCAATTTGTAACGAGCCAATTAAATTCTTTAACAATTAACTAATTAAGCAAATAATAACATACCACACATATCGGAACGTAATGGGTATTCATTGGAATTAATTTTTCCAGGTAAATATGAAATACGGAATAGGTGCTATTAATTAATTTTCGAACAGGAATATTAGATTTCATATAATGTGCTTCTGATTTTACACGATGCGAACATTATGTAGATAAGTAATTCTATTTTCCCACGTCGTAGTTTACATTTGGCTGAGCGCCGAGATCAAAGCGTAAGTAATTCAAACACTCGACAAGGGTCCTGTATGACGATAGTTCCAGCAAATATAGTGGATGTCTTTCATTTTTTCTCGTTATGTCCTATACTGCTGTACATGAAATGCTTATTCATTCTTTGCAAAAAACCGGTTTTATAATTCACTTATTCTCTTTAGCTTTTCTCGAGTTTTGAGCATTTCAAATGAAATTTAAAATTATCGTACTGATTACTTGAGGAACTATAAAATGTTAATTATATATGAAATATTGAGAACGAATTTGTTTAGGTACGTAATATTGAATTTGTAAAAAAATATTCTAAGGTGTGTGCAGTCTGCCAACCCGCACTTGGCCAGCGTGGCAGACTATGTACTTAACGCTCTCATTATTAGAAGAGACCCATATGACAATAGTGGAATGACAAACGGGTCAATTTTTTTTTTATTTTTTGACCGTCCTTGACCGTCAACCTAGTGTTAAATATAGCCGGCAAGTTTAAATATTCAATACACGATCGGATAAATTTATATGAGCAATATCTGTGAACATGTAGTAGAGATACGTTTAAGTACAAATAGTGTTAATCGATAGAAATAAATTGAAGTCTCAGGGTGCATCGCCGGACCGATGATGGAGGGTGAGGCAATACCGCCCACTCCAATTAGCCGATTTTTTGCTAAGGTTCGTCTTTCATAGTACGGCTTTCTACTATCGTGTTAAATACGTTGAGCAATTTATAGTCGAATTTTCATTTATTCCGTTCATTTGTTCACAGCAAATATTTATGGCCAGGTTTCAGCTATTCAAAATTAACGATTCCGCGAAACCTGCACCAGCATAAAATAGCTACTTTTTCATCAGCCGATATTATATGAGAAAAACATCACGAGAAAAGTTTTTTCTAGAGAGTGATTTTCGTCAATGCTTACTTAGTAATCGTGGTATCAGTCAAGGCCTCTATCGTTCTTATTCTGTCGATAGACCCTCTATCGCCTATGAGGTACTCTATCGCCCCTGTTACTGTGAGTTCTCTTTAATGCTATACTGTTTCTGCTCTACGACTGGCGTTTATTTTTAATTTTATAGTTCTGACCTAAATCTATCACTTCATTCTACTACGCTATCATCAATTATTATGAAATATGTCAAAAATAGATAATGACGTCAGAGTCCAATTCATAGGAAAATTGTAATAAAACTGGTATTTGTCAATTACATTGAATCCCCCAACCGCTCCTCACGAGAGAACTCATATTCCAACAGTGGAATAATAACGATTATTATTATTTTTAATGTCTTAAAAAATAATGGAGGCTTCGATATTTTTAGATTGACCAATACGTTATAATAAACTCGCAAGCAAAATTGTTTTAAATAACGTACCTTTGTCTATCGGAACGAAGAGTTAAGTTACTCGCACACTCACGCAATAAATAATGTGAACTCTGAAAAAATATTGTTGAATATTCGTCGCTCGAAAAGCTATTGTAAAATAATATTTAATATTCTGCGGAATGTAATTACACTAACGAGGACGATTTTAGTACTTGCCGCGAGTTTAAATCAAATTTTTGTATTGTACTTGACATTTTTAATTATACATGATTAAACATGTCTCCGTCGCGACCTCGCTGCAAGCGACGGGTGCTCACGAGGAAGGACCTCGTACAGG
>DWJK01004966.1:0-11512 GCA_018248815.1 Croniades pieria auraria
ATAAAGGCACCCCATTATGAATTTTTAAATATATTTGCCACGTACAGACAGCGATCAGTTACAGTTTTATTATATGTATAGATTATTACATTGCTGTAATCTGTTACAATACGTAAAAATGTCGTTGCGCCGAATGTGTCTCATAGTTTAGAATTACACGTTATGTCCAACGTCAGGGAAAAAGTGCAATTGCATATTTATTACGACACTTCAAATTGTGCAATAATGCGAGTGAATTCGTGAGAACTTCGAAAATTTCGGTTCTACAATAATACAACCCATGGAAAACTGTTTGAATCGAGTATTCGGACAAAATATTTTAGTTTAGTTTGTCAAAAAAGTTTAGTTTGTCAAGTAATTGCAAGTGTGACTACCAATCGAGAGGTCCTAGGGTCGATCCCCGCGTTGGGTAATTGGATTTTTCTATCTTAAAATTTCTAGTAGTGGCTCGGAGCCAGGATTCCTGCGTAGCGCAATATGCTCACCACCTATTCAATAAGGGGTGAAAACGTAACTGGTGAAACGTAAGGGTGTACGACACTCTTCTGCCTATCTGTTCTGGGATTACAAGCGTGTTGTTACATTTATAACGATGCTCGTGCTTCGAGAAGAGAATCGCAGTCATTAATAAGAAAGACGATCACAATTTCCGGCGCGTATTATCTGAAGAACTGTTCCACAGCAACTGTCGACTCGCGCTCCAACTACATAATTATAAACAATGCGACTAGCTAAACATAGATAGACAGACCTCACAACCTCTAGAGATATTTGGTAATCGGTGCCCCTTGCCAACCTGGTAAAGGACTTGGCTTGGGAGATGTCCCAAGATATTTATTATTATTTATTTATTTTCGTAATGTGTACGTTAAGTAAAATAACATTGCTTAATAAATATGTATACAGAAATATGCGCGCGAGACCTTGCGCGGGTCGCGCGTCGCCGCTGACGACTAACAATCGGTTCTTTGATCGATTGTGTTTCTACACACGCCGATATCGAGAACTCTGTTATATAACAATACGTTCTATTGTTTTTGCTTTCGTAACTATATAAAACGTGGTGGGGTTATATATATATATGTATCACGTATTCACACGTATCGTACCTAGAAATTGCTTGCAGTACCTCATAGGCTTAGCCCTTATTCCATTCATTGTTCATTTCTGCACAGTCAGCGCACTTAACTATTTTCGTTATAAGATCTTGTTAGCCTTGCTTCGCAAATAAACAGATTATAATTTGAGTACGGTTTCCGGGCGCAGGCGTGCTGGACACGAGCACGCTGGTGCGTGGGTGGCGCATGCGCTGGGCGCTGGCGGCGCACGACATCTGCTTCACTAACGCGCTGCACGCCGCCTTCTTTGCGCTCGGCAAGTGCGTGCCCGTCGTGCGTGGCGCCGGCGTCTACCAGGTCAGCCTATACGACAATTCCCCACTACCACCCCGTCCACCACTATCCCTTCCATCTATAAGACTATCAGGATTGAGACTTGGCACTCGGTGCTTCCTTCCCCGTAATAGTCCTCCCTTGATAATATAATTACTTCTTGTAATCGGCATTCATATATTTCTTATCCAGAAATCTCGTCTAACTAAATATAGAATGTTTTGATACGTCACTAGTGCGTATAGTACTTACAATCGCACCGAACACGATAACATCAATGAAGCTTATCTCGGCGCGGGTATCATCGACTGATACCCGCGCCCAGCATTTTATATTATTTATTGTCCGGTATTTACTGTCTATTTATATATTATACATGCTTTTTCGAAAAATCTTACATAAATATTTCTGTGAGAAAAGTAAAAAAAGATTGGCTTTTCTTTAGATTTTAATAAATTCTATACAAATAATCATTTTCCTGTAAGTGGCCAGGGCTAAAAATAGTACCGTTTATGAATTATTCTTTCAACAGATGATAGGAAGTTTCTCCAAAATGATTTCTGTACTGCATATTGTGTGAGTGATGTATGGATACTTATACTCGTCAAAAATAATTATACTCGTATTCCTTCAAAGATGTCGCAATAACATTTGTTTAATCTTGGTTCCCAGCCGGCGATGGACTTCTGCGTGGAGCGGCTGTGCTGCGGCGAGTGGGTGCACATTTTTCCGGAGGGCCGCGTGAACGTGGGCAAGGAGCACGTACGCTTTAAGTGGGGCGTGGGGCGGCTGGTAGCCGACAGCGCAGCGCGCGGCCGCCCGCCGGTCGTGCTGCCCGTGTGGCACGAGGGCATGGAGCGCGTGCTGCCCAATGTCGAGCCCTACCGCCTGCGCCTGCGCAAGCGCGTCTACCTCGCCGTCGGCGAGCCAATCCATCTCCATCCGCTCCTAGAGAAGTAAGTGTTCGGCAATTCGCGAGTGCACATCTTCCCTTCTCAGACAACGAATAACCACAATTAATGCAATTTTAGATTAAAAAACGCAAACGCGTCCGAGGAGGAAACCCGGCGCGCCATCACCGAGCGCATTCAAGATGAGCTCATGCGTCTTCGCGAACGTACGCACGCGCTGATCGCGCGCGCCCGCGGGGAGACAGGGGCGGCGGGCCGCACCTCAGACCGCACGCGCGCCCCGTGCGAGCCTCCACCGCGGGCGCTCTCCAACGGAAAGAGTCACGAGGACGAGCATCGTCACGAAAATGAAAAGGAGAAGGAGCTGTGAGAGCCGACGCGCGCTCGCGGACGCCTCCTAGACTGAGTAGCCTCGCAGGACTCCCGCGCGGCCGTCGCCGCGACGCGCCCGCGGCCTGCCGAGACGTTACTTTCGACGATCACTCGACGAGACGTATCTCGTATTAACTAATTTTTGTCCTTCGAAACTGTAGCGAACAGTATTTAAGATTTAGACGACGTTTACGCGCGGCGGCGCCACTCGCCATTACCTCATATTATACTAATCTGTTAGTTTTCGAGCGGAGGAGGAGAATGATTTATACGTGTACTTTTATATTATAACGTGACCCGTGCGATGTCCCCGCGTCTCGTGGACGGCCAGGTGCGAGCGGAGGAACGGGCGCTCGCAAGTGCGAGGGGGATATGAAATGTACCATATCAGTGGCGCGGGCGAAGTCGCTACGTTTCTACACGAGGAACACATTTGATATAACTCTTTACATTGTTATGGTTTGTACGTAGCTATTCGTAACGAACGGCGGCTCCGCGCGATCCTTTTGACGGTTTTTTAATGTATAAATTTATATTTATATAGTGAATATTTTGACCGACGGGAAGCACCAGCGTGGCGGTGGTGGCCGGCGGCGGGGTCGGGCGGGGCGGCCGAGCGCAGTGCCGCGCTACGATGGTAGATGCTAGTCAAAATCGGAATAATCTGTCCATTGTCACAAAATCAAAGTTAGCACGAGAAGCCGGCGCCGCGGCGCCGCCTTCCTCCTGCAACGCGCAAACCCGGAAACATGCACAATATATTTATTTGATAACATGTGGGGTAGAATTGTTATGAATATATAAATGTTTTAGATAGGTCCCGGCTCCCGCTGAGAGGCTTCCCCCTACACCTAGTTATAATATAAGTTTAGCCGTGGGAGTTTTCGATAAGGTATTAAGTAAATCAATGTTTTATATGTTGTGGAAGTGTGTGAATGTATGTATATGTCTATATGTGTAGTGCAGCCCTCGGATGGTACTTTACTCATGAGTTGTGTTATATTCAATGTATTATTGTAGTCGTTCGGAAACCACTAAGTTTGGAATGACAACGGAGACTTATATTGACCTACCGTTACAGGGCGGGGAGGAGATAAAAACACTAAACAAATTGATAGTTTCAGCTATTTAGTTAGGTTATATTTATTATTTTATCATTGTAACGGTTTGGGGTTGTCGTTGTGTATATTTGAAGGCATTATCGACACTTTTATATTTTCGTTAACTGATATTTGTCTTCCGCGCAGTTTCGTTACCTTATTATTACGATATTCGTAGGAGCGGCGTGTAGCCCCTCCCTCCCCCGCCCCTCGGTCGGTGCTTTATTTATTACACCTATGAATTTTTTTCAATATCATCGTTAAATGTATACATACTTCCTTTGCCACAATGTAATCAATCAGCTGATATGACATTAGTTATGTCACCAACGACAACTGCTTCAGTAGCTAACTGAGGGTGGTGGTCTGGTGATCTTCTATGAGGCAACTATATCTTCTTGTGATTGTCGTAGAGCTTATGTGAACTTTGTACTGTCGTGTGACGCGGCCGTTATTTCTCTAAGTCTGTATATCCGTTAATTCGAAAAGGAAATACGCATGTTAACGGTCCCACGCTCCCGCGCCCCTTTTACCAAGCATGTCGCCAAAGTTACATCTTTGCGATACATATTGACGAATTCTCTGGGCAATACGAGTCCGTGAATGTGGCAGCCCTGACGGAAACGCACGAAGGCGTACCGGCCAGTCGGCTAATATTATGCTAAATGTATAATAACAATAAATCAATTGTCATTATCCGACTACCTTCCCATAACCCTGTTTACTTGTTAGGGAGGTAGGAGGGGGGCGAAAGGCGAGCGAGGATTTCGACCTTAAATGTATTGTATAAGCCAACTATCGAGCCATAATGAGTTGTCATTTTTACCGGGATATGTGCTTTTTGAGGATCTATGTATATTTTTATTTTAAAAATAAATCGATGGATCTTGTATCGTATTTTAATTTCAATCACCCAATAAAACACGCTGTAACGCTCAAATTTTTAATTTTACTTTAGACAGTGCAGATCAAATTATACTAATTGTATTGAATGGCGTTTTGAGTAATAAAGAGATAATTCCGAGAGCAATTCGTAGGTGACACAAAACAGATAATATAAGAAAATATGAGGCCGATTATTCGAAACATTTTTAAGGTACATTTTTATATACTGCGCCATTCACATTTTATTCAAGATGAGGGTAGACGGGAAAAGAGAAAACCAATCAGAAGATAAATTCGAAGATATTGTCATAAATTGCAAATTTGTTGATTTTCAACATATAGTGTTCCGCCAACCTGGTTCAAGGTTTAACAACATACAAAAAATGTCATCAACAAGGTATATTAAAAAAATAGATTAACTCTCTCTGCTTACGTATCACACGATGTTGGTGCCGCAATAAAATTTTCTATTTGTCTTATCACAATAAAATCACTTAATTAATGATATCATCAAGAAGTACCTTCCTGCTTTCATTTTTCATTAAGACTTTTATAAATCATATCACCTGCGCATCAGTTAACTGTTTTCTATAATATCTGTCCGCAGGAAACTATTTACGTGTTAAAACTATTGATAATTACATTATATGTCAATGAATATTATAATAAGCTGAATGGAAAACAGTCAAAAGATGTACAAAATGCACTGAGAACTGGTCGCATAATGTCTACGCGTAAACAACTATTTAATTACCATTAATTAAATACTACAAACAAATACAATTGTTTCATCTAAGTATGTAAAATGCAATTTAATGCTTGAGTAACAATTAACATGCCTAAATCACTGATTGTAATACGGTCAATTATTTTGTTAATATTATTAGTGAAAATACATTCATTTCATTCGAAAATTTAGAGCGAGCCACATTTGGAAGACTGTTTTCTTGAATTAAAAGTTAGGTTACAATTTTTTCTAACTAGCGGCAGTAACTCAACGACACGTACAAAAGTCACGTAAGAACGAAATAATTTCAGATATCTACGTCAAACATTTTATCACTCATAGCTAGCACGTAACTAGGTATTGAAGCAACCGCCCCGACTGTTGCACAAGGCGGTCACTGTAGCGCCACCACGGAGCTGGCGCCGAAGGGTGGGCGGTAGGCGATGCCGAGCGCGCGGAACACCCCCGGCGGTGGCGCCACGTCCGCCAGGAACAGCTGGCCGCGCGCGCCCGCCAGCGCGCCCGGCAGCGCGCCCAGCACCGCGCAGCGCCAGGCCGTGACGCCCGCCCCGCCCTCCGCTGCGCCGCCCGCCCCGCCACCTGCAGCGCTAGCACCGGCGCCCGGCTCCAGCGCCAGGACGACGCCGCGAGCGCCGCGCACCCACTCCAGCGCCTCCTCATAATTCTCCTGCTCCTAACAAAGCAAAACGTCACTCTCATCGTATACATTGATCCCATATAAATTAACGTAACTATAAAAGTTAACTTCAAATAGCAAGTCACACCTGTTCGTCGGTGGTGTGTCCGCACGGATCGTGCAAGGCGAGGATGACGAGATCCGGCGCGGATTGAAGGAGTGCAGGTCGGCGCACGGCGGGAGCGCCGCCCAGTGCGAATGCCGCCAGCTCGCGTTGCAGCGGACCGCAGCGCGTCAAGTCGGTCGACTCGCCTGCCAATAGCACCTGGACGCGAGCGCCGTGCGAGGCTAAAATGCGCGCGGCGGCTACGGCGGCGGCGCCGATCCGGTGCGCTCCCGCCACGCACACGGCCACGGGCGCTTGATGCGCGTTGCGCGGCTCCAGCCGCCGCCCACCGCCCACCAACCGCAGGGCTACGTCGGCAGCGGCGCGAGCCAACAGCACGTGTGCAGTGTCGGCCACCGCCTCGCCGCTGCGCTCGATACCCTCCCACAGCAAGCGGCGCGCAGCCTCGGTGACGGCGGGCACGCGGCGACCGTCGTCCGTGCGCAGCGTGAGGCCGGCGCGCCACTCCTCTGGCACCCAGATGCCGTCGGGCTCGGCGGACGCGCCCAACACGTTCTCGTCGTGGCGGTAGGAGCGCGCTGCCTCGTCCGCCGCGCGCACCACGTCGGGCCGCGCCGCGACGCGCATCTCCTCCCAAAGCGCCTGCATGCCATTTGTAGTAATATTACAGTAATATATATCATTATTATAGTTGTAAAATTGCAATCTGTGCCCATTACACACTATTGTTTCATATTATTTAACAACATATATACATTACATAATATCTACATTACATAATATCTACATTACATAATATCTACATTACATAATATGTAAGAGAAGGAATTTAACAAGCTATTAATAAAATCATCACTGTGGTCATCACCTGCTTGTCGAACAGTGCGAGGTTGCCCTCAAAGTCGAAGTCGTCGAGCAGCGCGGGCTCAGCCGAGTCGCCGAAGCACGCTTCGTTACGGCGACGCGCGCGCTCTCCGGCCGCTCGAGCTTTGGGCGTGGAGCCAGCGTTGCCTCCTACACTCAGACCTGATGCTCCCAGGCTGCCTAAACAATAGTGTTACATATAGGTACGTACTTTGGTGGCTGGAAACGATGCAATGCACTGTATAGGTTGACGAACGAAAGATGCTTTCAGAATGCGAAAAATGTTTATTTACTCTCTTTTGTATCGCTGGTATTTGCAGAAATCGCTTCCTTTTATCACTTGTTGAACGTCTCTTGATCACTTACAAAAATGTTCTGTCTCTCAATGTTTTTTTTTTCAAAATATCTTATGCTTTTGACCCTAATGGCCTCTACAGTTTCACTGGGTTTTAGTGGCGAGTCCAAGTGGCTCTGCCTGTGTCTCACTGCAGTGTTCACACGGTTTATATACCATTTTAGCGGCTTCAGGTGAATTCGAAAATGTTTGAAAATTTTCAAAAAAGCAAGCTCCGCCCACATGCTGGCCGAGTTAATTTTGTAAACAACTCTGAACCCTAAGTGACAATTGACTGTCTTTGAGCATACGGTCCAATCTCGCTTGTCATGTTAAATACTCTTATATACCTATATGCAATACATAACAAACAAGGAGGTTTTGAGATTTGTCTGTAACAATACTCTTATATATATACCTATATGCAATACATAACTAACAATGAAGTTTTGAGATACTATCGTCTGTAACAATAGTAACAAAACTTGTCTTATAGTAGCTTTCTACAATAAATCAATGTTTCTATTAAAACAACAAAAAAAAACTTAATAATCAGAATGAACTAATACAGTGCAATCAGAATGTATTTAACATTTTCTTGTACTAAGATTCTTAAGTTAATCAAATATATAGCTGCAAGAAGTAATTCATGCAATTTTGACATTAAGCAAAATATTATGTTCCTTTAAAACAAATGTATGGTAATAATGGAAGAGATGGCTACTATATATCAATGAAATAGAAAAGTTATATGCAGATGGGTACTACAAACAAAGTTTATAACAAAGTTTTATGTCAAATTAAAAAATGTCTAAGAATAAAGCAAGACAATAGCAATTTAATCACCAGGATGTGCATTGTTCTTGACATTGCGAGTTCCCTGGATGTCTATGGGCTTACTTCTCACTGGGGTGGAGCCAACATTGCGAGTGGCCAATGTTTTCGTACTGGTATTGTTATTGTTGACATTATGTTGGTTCCCTGCAAAATTAATAAAAGAAACAAAATCTTTAATATTGGTACCAGTTTTTGTTGTCAAAGAATGCTTAAATATGTTACTACATCTAAAGTATTTATAGATAAATTAAATTTTACACCTGAACTTGTGTTATTGGCCTGCAGATTCTCACACACTGTGGCCCGATGAGTTTTCTTATTGCTCTTGGTCACGGCAACAGTGCTGTGTGTCTTTTCTGTGCATTCTGATCGCGTCTCCTCGATAATTCGCAAATCCTTTATATCTGCTGCACTGTATAAACAATAAATGATACAGTTACTTAGCTAGCAAGGTAAACTCAAATTTTTTAATTATATTCCAAGTATAAATAACATATACTTTCCTACCATTACCTGTACAGGTGAAATTAAGAGATATACATGACTTATTTCAACAATTTAACATATCTAATTTGCCCCAAAATTATGTTAGGTAAGTTTTGTCTAGAAGATTATAAATTAAATTTGTACACGAGTAACATTTGAGGTTTGATTTTACTTACTTTAACGTAACCTGAGATTTAGGGTACGGGAAACCATTCCTAAATGCTTTGGTCAGGGTAATGGTAGTACCGTCGGCCTCCAGTATGGTCCCTTGGTAGCAACCTAGTGGTTCCCCGCAGTTCACAGATACAGCATATCCTACCCAATTGGACATAATTCTTTCTGAGTTTATTTACTAAGAAACAAGATAATTCTCTGTTACTATTACACATCTGCTTCAAGAACATGGATAACAATTCTCCCCAGATGACGTCAATTTGACAATAACTAACAAACGGCTGTCAAAAGTAGCCATACTTTGGCTCTTAGGCACACTGTCTATGATACCGTCTGTAGATTCGGTAGGCTGCTAGTTACAATACAATTCGTAATGTATTTTTGGGCCGTACTTCGAGCACATTGGTATAATATATTTTGGACATGTATTTAAATATATCGTGAACATATATTTAAATTTACGTGTAAATTTAGCTATCTGTTAAATTTCCTCTTAGCGAACTTCACGCACTCTGTGACTGCAGATTTCAGTGACAGATAACAGAAGTTTGATTGTACAGCAGTGTTATGCGGAGTTCATTATATGACTAGTTAGTGCGTTCGCAGTAAAACATGAGTTCGTAAATGCCGTTAATTCTACGAAAAGTTAAATGAAATAAAGACAAAGCCTGAGAGAGTTTATTTCAAAATGGTAAGAAACATTCCAAGATTGTGTAATTTTAATTATCTTGAAATTTTTATAAATATTTTTTGTTATCCTTTACTAATATTCGTGGTTCAGTATTCTAGTTTCTTTTTTAAAAATATTATTTGCCCCTTTTCTTCAAAAGATTTATTTTTATATAATTATTTTATTTTGACACTTCATTTATATAAATACATGATATGCAAAATATTTTTTTCTGCGTATATATTTTATCGCCTAAAATCTAATTTACGCAAATGATTAACCGAAGCTAGAAATGCAAGTGAACTGGACAGTTTAATTATTTAAATTATGTTATATTTTTTTATATTTATTTATTAAAATCCTAGGGTGTACCTGTACACAAAAAAATTATGTTTTAAGATTAAAAATCACATAGCTTAACAATAAGGGAAAACATATTGAGGAAACCTGCACATCTTGATAGTTATCCATAAGTTTCTAAGATGTACGAAGACTGCCAAAACACACTTAGTCAGTGTGGCAGACTATGCCCTTAATCCTTCTCACCGTAAAAAGAGACCTGTATCCAATAGTTAAATTAAGCAGAACTAGGCTTTTGCCCTGAGGGCCATGGAACTATAATACAAGAAGTAGCTATGCATTCAGATTCTACTAACACATGTGATACATAACTGTACAGTGATGATTCTTTGACATAAAATGAATTTTCTTCCACATATCAAGTATATAAACAGTTGTATAATGAAGCCACAATTGTGAATCAATATATCTGTGTGAAGCTTTAGTCATCAGAGGTAAACTCAGTGACACTTTCCCAATTATCATCATATTCTACTATAAATCCATATAAGTTTAAACTTGATGCATATAATCTATTGGAAGTAAAATTTGGTTGAGGTAAAAATGATGCAATCAACACATCTATTTTGGGACCTCTATTGTACTACTATCTTCTAACATGTGTTCCATAGAAATATCTCCAGGCAAGTATCAGAAATAAGTTAACAATAAAAAAAACATATATCCTGCTATTGTAGTAAGTGCTATATTTAAACATTTGTCTCCATAATAGGGACTTTAAAGAGCAAGTTACCAAAATCAATAAAGTAAAAAGGAATAATACTATCAAGGAGTAATACCAACATTGCTCGATATTCCTAATCACAAAACTACTGTATACAATAGGCATAATTTACTTTGATACTGTATCCAATTACTATAAAGAACTCCGCTAATAGCTTTCCTTCTCTAGCCAATTCACACTGAATTTGCAGTGGTTAGACAACAATTGAATTGTATGATTAAGGTAAGTGTGTTTGTCAGGCGTGGAGACGGCAAGAGAGCGAGGGCGCGATAAAGGAGAACTACCCCGAGCGCGACGCGTTGCGACTGCGATGGGCGGCGCTGGCGGCGGCGGGCACGGCGCTGCTGCTGCTGGCCGCCGCCGCGCTGGGCCGCCGCCTTCCGGCGCCGCTCACACGCGCCAACGGCTCCGACACGCGCTTCATCGCCGAGATCGCGTACGAGCATCTCGTCAACCTCACTTCTATTGGACCCAGGGTGAGCGATACCAATCTGACATAGAGTTATAGAGTAATAAACTTAATATCATCTGATTAAATATGTATCAGCTTAACTCACGCATGTTTCTGACCTATCCTTCTTCGTGAGCTCCCGCCGACTGCAACGAGGTCGCAACAAAACCGTTATATCATCTATGGCCTATGGGTCTTTTGCAGACGATTTATAACTTCAATTTATAGTATGAAAGATGCTGTTTTGCTTGGAAACCAAAACATGCATGTGAAGTTTTCCTCATTGCCACCACTTTCCTCTCGACTTCATCCTATCCCATGGAAACGATAGGTATAGGGTTTTCGATTAAGGGCGGGTCGATGGAAGCAATGACGCTGCCTATGGTCGTTTGGTTTCAGCTTCTGGGTCAGTTGAATTTTGTATGGGTGCAGGCTCAAATCACGACGCAAAATTCGCCATGT
>DWJK01004967.1:0-11512 GCA_018248815.1 Croniades pieria auraria
GGTGTCCGTTTTCATACTGTTGTCCAGCGAATTTTTAGCTAGCATAGACCCCCAAAAGTGCGGATTGCTTAGAGAACTATTAAGCTTGAATAATTCACCATTCACAAATACTTCCTAGTTTCCTACAGCTTCTTAGTTCCCAAAATTTTTGTATCGGCAGCTTTCATCGAACTTAACGAACATAAAAAAGCATAGTATGGATAATTCGTTTCAAGGTTCTTGTAACGTTTAATCAACATTACTGAAATTTTATGAATTTGGAAGAGGGCTATTCGTTGTTTCAAAAGCGAGGAACTGTACATGCTGTGAAATACGAATGGCAGACTACGAAGGTTTATATTGTCTATGTCTAACACGTTTTAAACTCTGTGTATTTATTTTATTACACGTTTTAAACCGTTCTCTATTTTCATTTTTAAATATTAAACCAACACTAACACACTGACACATGCCACTCATTGTTATTTCAAAAGACAAGCAAATACGGCTTCGTATACGTGTCAATATAAACATATTTGTCTTCATTGTTGTTTATAGGTATTTGCCGTTTATTGTATAATTAACATAATATAGTTATTAATTAATAAGTAATTATTTTGTCCTTATTCATTGTTTTTCGTACAATTATAGTTAATTTATTATCAGTATAATTGAAATTTCATTATACACTCATTGTTCCCGCTACGTAACATACACAGTTCCAGATATATGTACATATTCATAATCGCGTACTTTCATGTATATTTTTTTTAATATTTTTGTTTACATATAATGAAACGTAATATAATTTTTCTGTTTAAAGCAATGTTTCATAATACTCAATATTTTCAAGATTTTTAATAATTTACTAAGAATCAATTTTGATTATTAAATATATACGTACTTTTAATATGCCATGTAGAAATTAAACGGTACGAATTGATTATCAACATATAATAGATACAAAAAAAACATTCGCCGTGGCTTAAAAAATATGAATCAGTCACTAGAAAAATCATAAGAAACATGATAATATTAAAAAGATGTGCCACTAAAGTATAATGTTCAAAACGGAGGAATCGGAAATTTGAGAAAACAACCTTAGGTGTATCTGTAAACGATAATGTACTAACATTAAAAGTGCTCTTTGCATTTTGTTTGGTATCGTACATTTTTGCTTGGGGTGTTCATGTGGCACTTGGATTCAGTATTACAGATGAGTTTTAGGATAACATTTTTAATATTTTGATGCTTTTTTAAAAGTTCTCCCGTGTGGTTACTTGTTGTTTAAACTGTGTTGCGTCGCATTCGTAAATTGGAAAGTTTTTTTTCCCCAAGTCAGTAACTAAGACGGGAGGACTTGGCCACTAATTTAATAAGCATGAAGCTGTTAAAGTTGCTGGCGGTTAGTTTGTATGAATGATAGTTTAGTTTTCTCTGTGTGGCACTGTTAGTTATCAGGATTTTTTTCTGTGACACTGCAGCATTCTTGATGATTATGTTGTAGTAAGACATATTTATATACTTTTGTATGTTATTTTACAAATATCTATCAACATGTAAACGTTTTTCTTAAAATATTAATACCTCCTTGAGTGCTTGATCATTTTAATAAATAAGTGTTGCTGTGGAGTTTCGCGCGCCGCTTCTATTCCATACGCAAACATGAATATACTAAATATTTAAAGCAATGCTTTTTATTCGAACACTACATAAACATAGAAAAATAAATTAAGTAATTTGTTTAACTTCATCTCCATTCATTGAAATTTTGGTGTTCATACTTGTCTAAAAGTTTTCTTGTTTATAATTATTGTGATAAACAACATGTCGAAATGGATGTAAACCGAAATGCAATTTAGTGTAATGTGTTGTCTAAGTAATGAATGTAATTAGAGGTGTTGTTGTGGAGTTTCTTGCGCCGCTTCTTCTCCACAGCCAGAACACCTTCCGAAGCGGTGGTAGTTTTTTTTTAAATAATTTTATAATACGACTGCTTTAACTTAATGCTGCGTTCTTATTTTTTTTATAATGTTTCTATTTTTATGATTCCTCAATTTGGATATATTTATTGTAAGTCATGTATATGTTCATAATTTTGTATATAAATGTAGTTTTTTTGTATATAATATGTAACGTATAATTATAAATTCTATACATGCATAATAATTTTAAAGTTATTTTTTATTACTGTTTAATTTTTATTCAGTTCACTTTTTGTTTGCAGTCGTATTAATTTCGCGTAAAAATAATAATGCCAAAAATCTGAAAAACAAATCAATTCTAATAAATAAATAATAAACTTTATTTAACCCTATTTTGTCGTTTTATTTTCTGCTTCTACAACAAATAAAACTATAATAAATGATCTTTATATGGCAGTTGTTTTATTACCCCCTACCTTCCTCAGTATAAGAGACAATAAAACGTGATGTCTAATTATTTATTGTATGAAATTCCATACAGACACATTTATCTATTTTTGTCATCTATAAAACAAATATGAGACAATAGATACGTGTCTACTTTTGACTACTCAGTGCGTCTGAAGTGATTTGAGATAGGTAGGTATACACAGCCTGAGAATGTGATTGGTTGTATCTACCGATCTTAAAATAAGGCAACCCCATACTTTCTTACATGAGCCTATTTACATGAAGTTAAAGCCAACTTTGTGAGAAATAATTATACTCCATTCCAAACACCACGTTAATTGACAGATGACAGTATAAACAAATATATTTGAATTAAAAATGAAACAGAACTTAAAAAAAATATATCGAAAGGATACAATAACATTGATTTGTTAAAATATATATTGACAAAAATGTTCTCTGCACTATCTAAAACAAAATGGCGGGTGGTTGATATAACAGGACTAACCTAAATCTGTTTCTTAATGCCATGGGATGTAACTATGAATTTAAAAAATGGGTAAAGTAGGTAACCGCAAGATTGCAGAATATTTATACAGAAAAAAAAATAACATTGCGCCTGTAATCCCCGAAGGGGTGGGCAGATAAGTGTAGTACACTCCCACGTTTCATCAATTACGTTTTAAAATCCCATGAAATAGGTGATGAGCTTATTGCTATACGCTGGGCACAAATCCAGACTCCGAGACACTACCAGAAATCCTAAATTAGCAAAATCCCATAGTACCCGACCGGTAATTTGAACCCAGGACCTCCCGATCGTCTGTGGCGCTTGCAACTACTCTAACAACGCGGCAGATATTTATACAGATGCTTTGTTTGTTTGAGAACAATATCAAAGATAATACACGATAGCTTAATTTACAATGAGTAATGTTTTGTACGCATAAAATTATTTTTAATGATTGAATTACTCACATAGGTATTATTAGCAATCTATATTAAAAGTAAAGCGCCTTCTTCTAAGAAGTTAGTGACAAATTTTGTTTCGTGTTAAAAAATGAAGTAAAATTGTTGTATAAAGTAATAGAAAGTACAGTATTAAAATTGATAATTTACTTGATCGGTATTAGGATTTGAGTGCTCAGTAGACGAATAATAGAATATAAAAAGTATAGAAACCACGCTTCAAAATTTTAATAGTATAAATTTATAAACTGCAGTAGCAACCGACTTGTATTGAAATTTCTAGAACGTTAATGCAATTATCGTAAGATAAGTATATTGTTATGAGTCGTTGTATCCAATATTTATTTATATCTATTATATTTACACTACTCTAGAAACAATTCGAATAATCATAAAACAATAGCAATAAAACGAGTGAAACATTAATGGCCTCGAGAAATACACCAGCCAGATGTGTTGACCAGCTAATTTTAAACAAATATTAAAACGATATACCTTTTTAACAGAGATTTTTATACTTACCTATATGAGTTATTAACAAAATATATGTAGGTTATGTTCATTATTTTATAATGTACCTATATTTTTAAATTTTGAGAGATTATAAAGAGGCACAGAAACTTCCTGGTAGATTAAGTTAAATTTATTGAAAAATCGAGGTACTCACAATAGTATAGCAAGATGTCAGCTTTGTTCTATGGCTAAATAATAAAAAAAAGGGTGACTCATTGGAAACGAGCACCTTAAATAATGCATTGTTCATGGCCACCGTGTCTGTGTTAATTTTATAACACTTACACACATTTTTTAATTTATACACACCGTTTATAACAGAACAACGATGTTCATCAATATTCATATAGTATCCATTATAGGAATTGCTCCACAAGGACACTTGACAATAAGCAGAATTACTTACAAGATAGTGAGTTTTAGTGTCGAAAACTAGTCAGTTCTATTTGTATATTTCAATAAACAATGGTTGTGTGCTACAGCGCCATCTTTTGGTCACTGTAAGAATCATACCGTTGAAATTACATGTTATGTTGATTGACTAGCAGCGTAGATGGCACTGTTAATAATATTGTATCGTATCAATAGGTACATTTGGGGATTTTAGCATAACTATCGTGGGGAAACAACCAATCAAAGAAAAACCGTTGTGGTCATTACGATTTAAAGAAACGATCATTATTGCCTCTTTAAAATAGCCATAAACTACACGTAAAAGAAATGGCTACACATTTTTAGGCAATAATCGTTGCTGACGTGTTTCTCATTTCTGGAGTCATAATTTTGCTTACTACTTTCTTATATAAACAAGTCGGCTTAGCTTTTTCGGTAGATTACAATAGTCTAAATAGTTATTTGTAAAGGCTTGTTTTAAAACCTTCCTAATCTAAGCATTTAGTTTGTTATTATTGTGGAAGGAAAATAGATCAATTTGATTTGTAAAACCAGATTTGTAAATGTATGAGCATTTCAAAAATAGAATATTAACTTAAATAATAATAAAGATAATGCATTTAATAAATGAAACACATTTTAAATGTGTAAAATTATTTAATATTGCATTATAATCATAAATTGTCACAACAAGGAATTGCCACGAGCCTAATTACACAAAGAGGGCTACCAGGCGTTATTTTGTCACTGATTAATTTAAGCAGATATTTTATTTTCAAAATCACATAAACATGCATTTTCGCATACTACTTATTACACGTAAGTAGTCATTTGTTAAAGGAAAGCAATACTTATAATTTGGCGTTTAAAATGGATCGATGGTTACATAAATCACAATCACAATCACCGATATTATTAGAATTGAAGTAAACGAGCAAGTTGTTGCTGCAAAAATGCTGAAGAAGATGTACATTTTTCATTTAGCTGGACAGAAATTAAGTACTAGTAGCGCCTCGTATAACGTATGAGTCAAATGGTAGCCCTCAATAGGTTTGACTTACGAAATATAACCTATGTACTACACACACTTACGCTAACTTGTAGACTTAAGTTACATCACATGTAGAACGAGATATTGTTTATATTAAAAGTAACAATGGCTGAGGACTTACTTCACCTTACTCCGTTCACACTGAAATATAACCTGTTCACAACTTGTTAATAAAATTTAACCGTTTTGTATTCGAGTTTTCGATTTCATTAAATGCAACTGTAATGATACAAGAATATTTCTGACGGTTACAAATTATTAACAAGTGTGATACAACCTTAATGTCTAAGTCTAATGGAACAAATTTCACGTAGAACATTTCCTTAGAACGAAGTATTATGCTTATTTCAAAATATTACATGTTTCGTATTATGCATTATCAAAGTTATTATAAAAACTTTATAAAAACAGTATACTGTATGTAATAAGTTACGTCAGTCTCAGAAAACGGATTTTTATTTTTCCAATGATCGGTGATTTTACATGTAAAAACTGAGCACCAAGGTTTCTGACTACTGATATATGCTGCTCATATGAAATGTTCAGCGTAAAATGGTTTATCGTATAGGCAACATATCAATACAAAAATTATAGGTAAAAAATGTTGAAAAAACTTTAAAAGACAACATGAAAACCAGTTTCTGTATACTATAAAATTTTTCAATTCTACAAAAACTGTTCGTATTCTCTCCCCGTAAAAAGCGATCGTTGAAAGCATCTTTTAAATTAAGAGAATGTCACAGAAAATCTAGTTCTAACGTTTATTTTGACAAGTAGAAAAAATGGTACATGCCAGTCACAATAAAACATAAATTAGAATTTGGTTTGTAAAAAAAAAGAATATCTACTTATTAGGTATAAAATGTTTTACAAACGAGCAATATATTTTCAAACAAAAAACAATAGCTTTTGTATCGTAAAACATACAACCCACAATGGCAACAGCGTACGTAGCTGGATTTGATAAATGCAAATGGAATAAAAAAACATTTTCGTTGAAAAGAATGTTAACGACTGAACAGAAAACTACATTCGTAAAACCTTGACGATTTTGAAACAGTAACTATTTTATCGTTAAACATTATGCTTTATATCCCAATAGCAGTGAAATAAAACTGTCATAAACTTTTGTAAAAGTTTTAGGTGTTTCATGGTATAAAGTGTTGACTCGAGCTTTATAACAGTTAGTATGTAGTTAGTTCCTTCTATTATTTCCGTGCATTTTGATGAACAGGACAAATAATGGAACTTGGTACTACAAGAACATACGAGTATACATGTACGTCATTCCGGATCTTATTTGGCGCGTAGTGCGCGATAATAAAAACCAAAGTTCACGAAACTAACGATGATTCAGTCTTGATACTTTATGCTTCCTGTGATATATAATGACATTTAAACGGAGTTTTTTTATCAGTGAACTGCTTACGTATAATTATCTGTGACATATTCTTAACTACTTTTTTATTCTAGAATGAATGTCACCATCCCGGAGTATCCTCATGCCGATTAAACAAAAAACTAAAGAGATCTAAAGAATTACAAATGTCCACCTTGCGTGTGTCACAATGTTTTTACGACCAACCACTAAACTAGCTATCTCATTTCGTATTGGTTCATGCACAGCTTGAATCAGTCGATTTTCATAATAGACAAATAAATTTTAAGGTATTTTCTATATGTTTAAGTGACAGTATTGTTATTAATCGACAGTATTAATTCGCCTAGTAACATAATGATATTTGTAACGTTCAAAAGCCATATACCTAATAAGAGTATCGTCGTAAGAAAAAGTGTGGCGTGAAGGAAGTACAGGCAATTTCATAAACTAGGGCAGGCCACCTTTTCGCTCACGAAGACAGTACAGAAGCAGTCGGAGAATAGCGTAGCCGATTGGATTAAAAACGGAGTAATGTTGCGCTGCAGCGTTTATCTTTTATTTTTGTTCTTCATCGTGAGACGCCGCCAGAAACTGGTCTTCTCCGCGGGCGGTATCTCCTCCCGCGTCTCCTCGCCCCTTGTTTCCCCTCGGAGCATGTCCAAGAACGTCGGATCATTCTTGCGGACATTCTTCTCAATTTTCACAGCTTCCGCGCTAAGCTCGGCCTTCAGTTTCTCCGGGCTCGTGTTCTCGACCTTAAACTCGTTAGGGTCTTCAACGAATGCCTGCTGAAGATCACGCATGATCTTCTTGCGAATAGTCTTCTTCATACTGAGGTGCCTCTCTAGAGTTTTGACGTCCCCATTCCCGTAGGATCGGTAGTCCTCCTTTTTCTTCCTGGCCGCCTTCTTTGTTTTGTCATCGTTTTCATCGAAGGACTTGCCGTCGTATTGCTGGTTGAGGCCGAAGATGTCACGTAGGTGAGGTATAGCTCGCTCCGATGTCATCTTGGATAACTGGCGCCTCTCACGCCCAAGATGTGAGATCACAGACACCGCATCGTAGCGCCTGGAAAGAGAAAAATCAAATTTGAAAAACTAGTCTCAAATAGTCAAACGTAACTGGTAAAACGTGGGAGTGTACTACACTCCTCTGCCTCCCCCTGGGGGGATTACAGGCATGATGTTACGTTCGGTATGAAATATGTAAATGCTTTATCTGGTCGTCCTCTCCCAGAATGAAAAGGGTTAAACTTTTAAGCGCCTTACAGAACATTATGGAGAACTTCACGGTGCACAGGTTTCCTTACGATTGTATGTGTTTGCTGGAGCACAAGAGATATTTTATTTTGAGGTAGAGTATGAACATATATTTCTGAAGGAGTAGATGCGCGTCGAAACTTGAATTCAGAACCCCCAGAGTGGAACGCTAATTTCGAAAGTACTGAGGAACCATTACTTTACTTTTGCTAGGCTTGAACCTTTTTTTAAAGGTTTTTGATGAAATCGGACGAGTGTAAATTGCTACTAAGTTAAAGTAAATAAAGCAGTTGTACGATAGATTTCGTTATAGCGCTAAGTTGCGACTAAATATTTCACTTTCGCTGCTTGCGAATGAATATATGGTCACTTTAATGTAATGTAATTATAACAATATTTATATCCTTAATCACATGTGATTTGTATTCACTTTGTTCTAAATCTATATTTCTATTTATGTAGATCTCATTTACTTTTTATAATAACACTTGTATAATGCTTCAGCTTTATATATAAAACGTATCTTTAAGACAACTTACACCATAAATAATATGTACATTCTGTTAAAAGATTGTTACTTCAATTCAACTCAACTGTAAAAAAAAATTTTATAATTTTAAAAGAAAATAGTCCTATCTACATTAGGATGCAAATATAGGATGATTATATAGGTATCAGATAGGATCCGAACTGCCATGGATTAGCGTTACTAAACTTAAAACGCGGGACGCCTGGCAGATGTGAAACATCGAAATTATTTTGTACGAGTCATGTGCATGAAAGAACAGATTACGACAGGAACTAAACATGGCATCAGGAAAAATAAAATATTACGATTTTTTTCCAGAAAATGATGACTGTTTATTTAATAAACATTTATTGTCATTAAATACAAAAATAAAAAAATTGAAAAATTTATTTCAAATAGCGACAACTCAATACTTCTAATCAGTGACTTCTGTAATAGTTCCATCATAAAGCGTGGCGACGCGTCGCAAATGTTTCACATCAATAGATAATTTAAATACTTTTGAATGGTTATAATTATATGACAACTGACAAACTTAGCCTATGAATGCATTATATGCTGACGCTGTACGAATGCATGAATATCCTCCGGTAGATGACAGAGTAGCCGAAACAGCTGGACGTTGAAGATTCGCGAGGTGTTCGGTAGCGCATTGTGCGCGCAAGCAGTCGTACCAGACAATAGCGCGGTAAGTGTAGACACTTCCCTTCTTACCGCTTCGCTGGCGGACACTCGCGTACATCATGTTTTGTTTGAGTTGTTGCGAAAGAAGTTTGTGACATATGCATTAAATTTGTGTTTTTTTAATATCTGAAATTGTTATTTCTATATTTTATTATCAGTTAATGTAAATGGTATTTCCGTTTTAATTAATACGTAAATAAATAATAATAAATAAATAATGTAGTTGGAAGTTCTAGTTGGAAAAGTTTATTTTTGTTTTATTTATATCTGGTTTTAAATCCAAGAGATACAAAGGGGAAACGGCTCTGCTAACGGAGAGATGTTCAGGTAGTCTTAATGTACAAGAAAACATGTGTATGTGAATTAAGGACATTTCTACATAACAAAATATAGGTATGTATTTAAAAACCTGGTTTTCTAAGAAATAAAATTACCATTCCATTTTCATGTTGGTTCAAGTTGGAAATACAATTTAACTGCATGCCTTTACCGGGCTAATAAAATTTAAATTTTATAAATCTATTGGATAAAATCATTCAAAAGGGGTGAATGCCCGAATCAACACTATATATATATCAAAAATAAAAACCTTACATACGGTAGACATTTAGGTACGGTTTGCATAGAAATCTAATGTGACCATTGCTGACCGATGTGCGAAACGATTAGTCGATTTGGCAAAAACTCATTTCTTTTTCAAAACGTAGCATCTTTCATTGTGGTCTAGCACAATGGGCAGCTGTTAGAAACTCTTGCATATGCACATTCGCGCGCGACTGTAGCCGACAGCATCCGCGCAGCTCGCATTGTGTTCAAAATATAATAAAGTGCGCTTGACTGCACCTCCTACCGTTTGCCTCTCACATTCGAACAATGCAAGCGTTACCAGAGCGTTATCAACGTGTTCTATCACAGGCGAGAACAGAGCAAAATACGCAATGATTTATTTTCACCAACGATCTTCGCGATCATCTAACTTTTTATCGTTTTATTGTTGAACTGTAGTCTATTCTCAGAACTACAAGGGTTAAGGACTCAAGGTAATTTCAATTCTCTCGCGTCTGCACGTTGGTAGGCGCAAAATAATTTAATAACTTTACGTTCTCTGGATTTAAGCAAATTGCTTTGCATTTAATACATTTTGCGGAGAAAAAGATATGTACAATGTTATTTATCATCTTCATTCGAACATTATTGTACTCTATGCTTGATCGTTTTAAAAATGGAAATGAATGATTGTATGCAAAAATCCCCTTCAAATATACGTTATTCGAATCAATAACCTTTTCGCTAAACTTTACGAGTCGGCGGTGTAACAAGGTCCTTTCGCAACATTTCGTCCAGTTTCTCGTTAAATTGTACACATACCGATACTCTCGGTTCGCGAACCTCCCTCTCACACCATTATGGACCACATTACGAGCACACTAGGTTTCTAAGTGCTTTGAATACCCCGTATCTCTCTTCACTAAACGTTCGCGTTGTACGTTCGTGAACTTCATAGAGAGATTTGTTAATATATCGCTTGCTAAATAACAAAACACTTTCTTTTTAACTTTCCACGTTAATTGTACAGAATGCTGCTCTGGTACAATTTGATATATTATCTTTTTAGTTAGGTGATTCGTCTTCATTTTATGTTCTAACGTGCACTGAGAACATTTTAATTAGTGATGATTTTACCTCATTAACTCGTCTTGAAATTAACGAATGTTTATTTTAGTAGACAGTTGAATACGACGTACAGATGTATGGTCAAAATATGATCAGTAGCAGTCTTTGACGTTTAAATCGGAGTCTCTCATTTTGAGGATTTGTAGTTCAAATCCTGGCACCCATATTTGAAGTAAGAATTTACATACGTTTTTTAGAATGTCTTTCATATTTTCTATCGGTATTCAACATTGCGAAAAGACTTGTACGTTTTGGACTTCTTCACAAAGTTTTTCATTATTTACGAAGTTTACCAAAGTCACACTACCAGGATGTCACAAGAGACCTGTGTCCATCAGTTGACCAATAACAAGGTTTGGTAACAACCATGATAGCTCTGATGATGGTATAATAAATGTTGTAACCTCCTAAGGTCCAAGGTCCTACACATAGTACTTATAAACTTTGTTATTCAGACCCAGCTCCTTCAACAGTTGTATAGTTGTAGCGTACCACGGTCTTACCAGTGGGACTTAATAGAAAACCTGCCATTTTAATTTCAAATTTCGCACTAATCAGAAATGGCACGTCTTAACTTCTAAACGAGTATTTTGGCTTGTCTGTGAGCCCTTTTATTAGTTCGCAAAAAAAACAAAGTGTCAAACCGACAGTGACAGCCGGTGAAACGGGAGCTCCGCGCGGAAGAGGTTAGTAAATCCAAAATTA
>DWJK01004968.1:0-11512 GCA_018248815.1 Croniades pieria auraria
TTAACCCTCTCAATATGAGAGGAGACCCATATTCCAACAGTGGAATGTTAATGGGTCGATTATTATTATTATTTATAATCGATACTAGTTGTCTGCCGTGGTTCTGCTTGCGGTCCTATTTGAGCTATATATTTGAGCAGTGCACCGTTTGCTACAGTGGAATTGACGTTAAATATCTAAGTTAGTTTCACTTAATTTTAAGTTGAAACAAAAGTCTGTGTCCGTGACTTTGCAAAACCGACTTGCGTGTATTAGGGAGAGTGATGAACGTAGAAGAAAGCACGTCAGCTCTGTCATGATGCAGATATTAGGAGAATAGAGGAGATATCTGTAAAATAAAAACATTTGGCACTCAGTGTGTTCAGTCTAATCCGTGTGGGCCCTAGCGTGATGGTAAAATACTAATAATAATGTAACGCGTCTGTCTAATTATTATAACTTTAGTATCTACAGCGTAAATTATACCGCTTAACTAATTAAGGTTAACCCATATGTTTCGCCTACGTTTGATATTTAAATAGTGCTGTCTGTTGGCGCAGTGATTAGTGATCTTGATCGCTTAGCCGGTGGTTGTGGGTTCGATTCCCATCTCAGGATTAAGTTTAGTGTTATACGAACGAGTATTCAGTATTCATGTGTATCTATTTAGGAAATTATATACATATGTACGAGTATCTTTGTCAGCTGCGTATTTAACATAACATGTGTTTAGTTTGGGCTCCGATGGTCATGGACGAGATGTCCCAGCATATTATTATTATTACCATCATGACGTATTATTACGATCATAAAAATTCCCATATTATTTATATATGCACGCCTTGATTAGAATTTAAAGGTACAAGAAATGCTAAGTATTTCAGTGAACCGTAAATTAAATAACCATTAAAGTAGACTGTATGTAATCAGTAACGTGTTTTAAACTAGTAGCTGGGGGCTTATTCTTTAATTACCTATTATGTACAAAACTGGTCTGCGTGCAATAAAACCTTCTGGCATCAGAATGTTCAATAAAAACAGAACGGACGTCGCGAGGTTTGTAAATCGCTGCTTTAGGGCGCCGTTTTAGTTACAATTTGGTATATTGAATATTCTATTGCAGAACACCTGGTGACTGCAGCATTTGAATTTTTTTAAACACATTTATGTTTATTTGTTTATAATAATAAATAAATAATAATAATCGACCCATTTGTCGTCATTCCACTGTTGAAATACGGGTCTCCTCTCATATTGACAGGGTTAAGGCCGTAGTCCGCCACGCTGGCCAAGTGCGGGTTGGCGGACTTCACACACCACAGAAATTATTATTTTTTTTTTTGTCATTGTATTGCTCAAATATTCCATTATAAAATAAAAAAGTATACGAATACAGCGAAGGTTTTATAGCTCAATTCATTTCATACATTTTTGTAACGAAAGTATTTTATTCATACATGATAGAAATGGTTAGATATAGGTTGGTCCAAGGTACATAATACATACTCAAAAATGATTGATTTAACAGCCGCACCGCAGAAGCCCTTGTACGCTGATAAGGTGAAACTGAACTTGAAAAAGAAGATTTTGTACTCTGATGCTGTACAAAAACAGAAACCTAGGTATAGTTTATACTTATTTATTTTTCCTCACCATTTGAATTCACTCTATTCTCATTCTATCTGATCCCGATATGGTATGTAGTACACACGTTTATAGGTCATCTGCTTCCTGCATCAGGATACACTCTGTTTTGTCAATATCAATCGATACTTGGATGTTCATTTTCGTTAATTTTGAACATTTACAGTACATTTTGATTCCATTTTATGCCCCAGTTTTTTCATCAGAAAATTTATTCGAATCATACCTAAAGTCCATACATTTATTTCTATGTCCAAGGTGACTGCTGTCGAATTATTCACTAATATTGTGTTCAGTAATGGTCGTCACGTCACAAGATATTTCATATTTTTAATAGCAGTTAAGTTAGTTACAAATCACGACATTATCATATATACATATTTTATTTAGTCATATCTTTTTCCGTGCTAGGTGCTTATAAAATAAAATGGTGGTGTTTTATGAAATAACACTAATCTTTGGTCACTAGACTACTCCGCCTCACGCGATGGTGCATGGAATCGTTTTTTTTTTTTTTTTCATAATTATATTAAAATCTCACTTTCCATCAGGGCAGAGTCGAACCGACGCATCGTGACATATACTTTAGCTGTAACAGTATATTGAGTTCCGTTTCCACTATCTTATGTGCAAATTTGTATAGAGAAAATTGACAAAGCAGTTATACATTTAGTTCGACACTGACGCGTGAATGCGCTCTTGGACACCCGTCTTTATATTTTTTATTATACAAATTTGCGCGTTAGGTAATACAGACAAAATAATATGCTATGAAAGCGGAAGTGACGTATCGCTTTGACTCCGCTGTAGCGAGAATTGAGCACCTCGCCCGGTCGCAGAGGCTTTGTTATGCCACGTGTATTATCTGTTCTAGTTGAATTAGGCACTTAGGTTGAACGGTAATAATAACAATGCAAAATTCAAGAGTTACCTCTTTTGGCGGGAAATATTAACAATATAATGCTGATTTAGGCTTATAATATATAGACTAAAACTGATTTCATTTGATCATTGTTGTCTATCATCTGGATTATGCTACTCCTCTTATTGTTAGTGATTAGTTTTGTCTATTTAAAGAATAATAACATTGTTTCAATCGTGTGACTTCCAAATTTAAAAACGCTTTGCAACCGACTGCTCTAGTACTATCTATATTCTCTAAATTACAGATCGAACTCTTTGGACAAGCAGCGGCCTTCGATAGGGCCTCGTTTGCCTAATTCAAGGTCAAGATCGAGATCAAAATCGAAGCCGAAGTCGTACTCGCGATCCCAATCGAGATCAAGGTCACGGTCGCGCTCGAGGTCACGCTCGTACTCGAGGTCTCGCTCCCGCTCCCGCTCTTCGAGGTCCCGTTCGAAGTCCTACAGCCCGTACCGAAGGTCGAGGTCAAGGTCGCGCAACCTTAAAGGCAGAAGGTCACGAAGTCCTTCGAAGTGTGTATTTTGTGTATTTCATCCAAATATTGAAGGGAGCTTAATAATCGCTCATGTAGAATTTATACAGTACTTGTGTTTCAGTGAATGCGTTTCATTTTCAATAGTTTAAATGAAATTGTATAGAAATGTTGTATTTTAAATGCCTTAATATCGTCTTTACTGTTTACAGTAATGCTAGTGGCCACGCTAATATGTCCAGGTCGATGTCATACGAAAGGTAAGCCTGTTAAGATTTAGCTTTTGAAATCATATTTAAACAGGGTGAGTGTTGATATTATTGGAATTGAATTTAATGGAATTATATTTTCATTCTCATATAATCAGAGTTGTGGTAGCGTAACTCTTGTCCGTCATTAATGTTTTTATAAAGGTAATGACTGCAATATATGTCACTAATCTTTTGAAACGCTAATACAGTTGATAAGTTATTTGCCTCCACTTTTTTGTCCCATCACCATCAGAAATTAATGATATATATACTGCAACTAAAAACGTAACTAGACGAGAGCTTAATCTATTTCCGCCATATTTCGACCTTGGAAGAAAAAACGTTTATTAGTAGCAAATCAGAAAGAGAAAACTTTAAATACTTAAGATTTGTCTACTCCTTCCCCCTTTCTCTTTCCTCTTCTCATTTGGCCGTAGTCCGTACGCATCTTCCAATATCCATATCGAAATGCTATGGTATTTTATTTTGCAAAAAACTTTTGAATAGTATCGTTTGCCATATTTGATATTTTAAAATGAACAAGTAAAGCGTTTCAGTAAATGGGTGATACGTCCCAAAGTGCCTGTTAGACGCCTATAACTGCCACCCCGCTAATGACCCCCGCCCGCCAGCGCCGAGCGCGGCGCGCGGCCGGCCGCGCCGCGCTACTACGGCCGCCGCAAGGAGGACAAGTCGTCCAGCGACATGTCGGCCTTCTCGGACTCCTCCGACTCCGGCGACGATAGTAATAAGTAAGACGATTTCTGTTTCATATATGCATATCTCAGTTTTGATTTGGTGCCCAAATAATACTTGTGTAATAACTTCTCGTAACGGTGATGGTAAATATTGTGACGAAACCTGCATATCAAGGAGTTTTCATAAAATCCTTAAAACCGTATGAAGTATGCAAATTCGCACTTGGCCAGCGTGGCAGACTTGGCAGGCTGTAACTTTATCCCTTCTCATTCTGAAAGGTAATTCATTATGAGAGCCTTAACCCGTCTCATTCTGATGGTGCTTATTGACAATATTGTATTATCCGGTACAAATTTAAATAAATTTCTTTGTCTAAGTGTTTAAGAACACATACTTTTTCTATAGAATTAAAGCTATAAACCAATGTAAATGCCAATGCAAATATATAAAAAGGCTGGGAAGTCTATCAGTTCCTATTACTCACATCATCATTATATGCTATTTGCATGTATTACAATATTAATAGCATGCAGTCCATTTACTCCCACAACATGAAAATACTAATTGAGTCATGAACTTTACTTAAGCACAGTTTCATATTGTATGTTAGAAAATGTTATCTTACGTTTTCCCGACTCGTATAACCTGAAATTGTTCAAAAGAAGAGTGAATAGGCACTTTCTAGGCGAGCGAGCTACATGCTAGACTGCATCTCGCTATCCATCAGGTGGGCTTGCAACCTAATGCGAGCCTATTTCTACATAATAAGAAAAAAAGTTTAATGTGCAGCTATTTGACTATGAATAAATCACTATTCCATTTCTGCTGCTTCGTAGTAATACTTGCATTATTGTAATTCCATTTGCTAGCAAATATACACTTCGGATTCTATATTATACCTCGAAGAGTTCATTACCATATACAAATCTGATTGGGTCTCATGTACTGCTTTATTTATCACTTATCATCACAAGGCCTGCATGTAATTTTTCAAATATATATATTACACTTAATAGGTATCATAAAAATACTTTTTGAGTGGCATCCTCTATGAATCGTCTCCAATTTCAGATCGGCAGTGGGCATCTGCAACCAGAATCATTTACGATTATCTGGATCGAGCTCCAAAGTCAGTAAGAATCATTTGTTTTTACATTTGTATGCTTTAGCACTTAGTTACCAGTAGACTTGGGACGAGAACAAACATTTTGCCTCGAAAATGTTGCCCTTCCTACATACTGTTGGTTAAGCTTTATCTTTTCCATATTATTCAAAATATTTTGTTTTTTCTAAAATATAATTTCATAACATTAAAAGGACATTGAGAACATAAGATAAATGTCGATATTTATTTTATATTTCTTTGAGCATTTATAAATACAAGAATACTAATATTGGCTTGCAACAGTACATAGCCCTATGTGTTGTGGCCGAGCACCAGAAAATGAATGAAATCATTTAATTCTATCGTTTTTCTTTGCACTGTAATCACATATTTTTTCTAATATATTATTTTTGTCAATTCACCTGCAAAACTTAGGGTCATCCATCCCCAGTAAACATTCTCAGACATTAATAATAGTAGGACTCTAGAAATATTGCAGTCTCTTGAGACATAAATGTATATGTAGTGTATTTTAAATATACTTGTTGACTCACAGAAAATTTACCTTTTTTGTTACATTATACTGGCCTACTGAATTATTTTCTTGAAATAAATATAATCAAAAATATTCACTAATTTTTATTAAATTGACATTTAATCAATATACATAGACAAGCCAATAACTGTGTAAATCTTACTATCATATAATTCTTCATTATGCTGTGCGGATCAACATCAAATAGGTTTTTGGGTAAAATATTATCTTCAAATGCTATCAAACTTCGATAAAATTAAAAATAAATTGGTAGATAATGTTGATATGTAATGAATCGAAGTTGAAAAATGTTACTTTAGTTACAGCATAATTACACCATTATGAAAATCTGAAAATTTCCTTTTTGGAATTACATAGTACATATCACATATAACAGTTTCATAAGATCTTGCAAAAACCATACCCTTTTGTGTTTAGTGTACTGGACAATATCTTAGTACTTAACATAATTTAACAGTATTTGAATATGTATGAGTATATGTAGGGAAAATAATATTGTTATCAGTTACAGTTTTATCATTTTATTGCAACCACTATTGTCCTTTTATCTATGATAAAACTAATTCTATTGGATGGTGATGTCACTACATCCAGTGCTTAAGTATACTTACAATTTATTAAACAATTAACAAGCTGCACTCGGTAAAGAGAAGGCTTACCAGTCATTGTCCAACATTAATCTTCAAATGAATTTCAGGGCCTGTCAAGAGAAACACTGACACTTAAGGAGAAACTAAAAAGGAAGATGCAAGCTCAGTTGTCTAGGCAATGTGAGTTACATTTGAACAATAAGTATTGGCATATTTGTTAAAGAAAATTACACTGCTGTGTAATGTTTTGGAGAAATATCTTGGCCACCTATGGGCAGTAGCGTACATAGTGCAAATCGATCCCCATGCTTAGAGTGGGGATTGTAGGCAAAACTTGAGGGGAACCTTATGTTCAACAGTGCTTTTAGACAGACTGGTAATGTTCATGTGAAATTTCTGTATATTCAAGGAAGATGGGCTCGTTAAACTTTTGTTTTAAAAACGCTATAGCAAGTAAACGATATAAAGGGGAGCGCTCCCGACGTTCGATCTTAATTAGACGCGAGGCGCTACTGGTGACCACCTGTTACTTCTTTAAAACTGTCCCACGATCCCCCAGCATGACCTTCATATTCATTACTTTCATCATCGGCCTGTTTAAGTCCATTTCTGGACATAGTCGTCGGCCGAGATCACGCCGGGCGTGCGAGTGGAAGGCCTATATTAGTGACGACAATGGTGGAGTGCTAGCGCTGTGTGTGTCAGTGCGGGCGGACAAGCGCGCGGAGGCGGCGCGGCGCGAGCGCGACAGCCGGCGCCAGGCGCGCCGCGACCTGGAGATGCGCCACCTCGCCATCAAGCTGCGCCGCAAGTACGCACCGCCCACCGCACCACACACCTTCCTCACAACCACGTTAGGAAACTAGTTGCACTTCCAAAAACGTTAATTTAACATGTTAAATGATCACTCAGTAATTATTACTCAACTTGTAAATAAATAAGTAACTAATATTCCTTCTATGAGTCTCCCAAGCAGATAACGAAAACCTAATAGTACCACCCAAATTTATTTTCATGTTCAGTAATTGATGTCAGTTGCCTGCCACATGAGATTTTTTCATGTTTGATATATTTACATCCAAAATTAACAATTTCATTATAAACACAAAAAAGTGCAGAGTGATTAACACCCATTTATAACTTTATATTGAATCTACAGGCAGCGTGAAATGAGACATCTACAAAGCAGAAAATCCAGTGAAGAGGATTCAGATAAAAGTCGCAGTGGCTCATCACAAAGGTATAAAAATATATGTGCCACTGTTGTTTTAAAACCAGAGTTTAATTATATGTTCTGTGATAATTACATTAATCAATTATTTGAGTAGTCAAAAATATTCAAATCATTTAGTGAAATCAATTAATAAGATGTTTCTTATATCATATGAATGACAATAAAGCAAAAAGGGTACATAAAAATATTAAACTTTTTACTTCCAGACATTCTCCAGACCACGAAAAACCTAGCCAATCGCTAGTTTCCAAGAAACAGAAAGAAACTGGAAGTAAATCTAAAAGTCCATCACCCGTGAAGCCAGTCCAAGTGTGGGATTCTAATAGAGACATTTCACCACAACACAGATCTAAACCATTTGATGAGTTCCGTAGGAGATACGAAGATAACGCTGATTATAGAGTGGAAGGGCGATACGGTGAAGAGAGACCACAGTATTATCTTAATAGATATGATAGATATCCTAACAGGGAATACACCCCGAGAAGTTACGAGAGTTTTGGACGATATGCCCAAGCATACGAGAGTAGATGGGATCAGGACAGGAACTACAGCGGGCCTGCTCGCAGGCGACCTTATGGGGGTTACAGAGGCGGAGGACATTACAGAGGCCAAAATAGACCACCGTACGAACAAGGTGCTTCAAACTGGCAAAATCAATCACATTCACAAGATGCTGAAAAGCCTTCCAGCAGTAAAATAAAATTAGTAGATTATTAGAGAAGTTTCTAGATTGGCAAGTATTGTGTACTGGCTAAAATAATCTTTAATTTGTCTCTTTGTATATATTTAAGTGTATAGTACATTAAAGTAATGTTATCTTATTGGTCTTTTAAATCACTCTTGCGATATAATGATGGCGTTCTGCTTTATAAAACAAGCAGTTCTGTAAAACGGCTAGATAAGGTCTAGATAATTGTTGAAAGGGTAAACGTTGATCAACTATTATAACGGTGATTTGCCATTTGTCCAAATTAGCACATATAATTATTATACCCGAGACAGTAGAAAAACCAGTTAAACTGTATATAAATGCAAAGCAAAGTGGTTTATAGACGGGATTACATGAACTGTTTGAGACAAGAAGTTTATAAAAAATGTTCTATCGAAACCACAGCTAATATTTTCCCTAAAGTCGACATACCTACTTAGTACAGCCACGCCATATAAAAAACATGAATTTTAATAACTAGATGGGGTTACAGATAAATTGAATTCAAATAAAATCGATGTTATATTAATATTTTAATTCAGTACTTTAGTTTGTTTATAAATTATAAGATACATTATGTATTATAATCATAAGTTTGGAAGCTATTTTAATTAATAAAATTTATGAAAAATGTAAACAAATCTTTAATGATTTTCACAGCTTAAATTAAAATAGATGCATGTCTCTATTTTGTAACTATGAATTTAAATAGATCGAAATAAACAGTAATACTATAACATGTTACGAGAAATTAAGTGACACAAATACGTATAAAGCCGCGTTTTCACTAGGGGACATGTCTTTTTACGTGGTAGGTATGCCTCTGCGACATTGGAAGACAACGTGGCTACACATTGCCTTGTTTTCACTGCTCAGCTTTTATAGAGATGTCGCATTTAATGTAGTTCAGTGCAGCGGATATAAATATTCGACAGACTAACAAATATGAAATAAAACAGGATTCGAGAATATTTGGTAAGAAGAAAAAGGTAATTAAGTTTAGTAAGCAGTCTTCAAATTTGCAACGGATTAACGTTGAGGGATATCGCAGCACACGTATATTTAACGACGGCTGACAAGGTCGCACGATAAATGTCCACTAGTGAAAATGCAGCTTTACTTTTTCCGTATTTCCGGCTGCCCAAAATCAACACACATTTGTATGACAGCTCATACGTGTGCTCAGTCTGCATTGCTTAGTCACGTTTTAGATTTTTATAACATTGCAGTTAAATTGATACTAATTTGAAATGATTCGTAATATCTCGCCTGTAATCCCCGAAGGGGTAGGCAGAGGACTGTAGTACACTCCCACGTTTCACCAGTTACGTTTACGTCCCATGGAATAGATGGTGAGCCTATTGCTATACACCGGGCACTGATCCAGACTCCGAGTCACTACTAGGAATTCTAAATTAGATAATTTGAAATTATTCGTTTTATTGAAAACCTTCCTAATTTATTACAGCTCTGAAAATTCGACTGTATATAATCTAATCAGCTGTCGGGTCGGTGCGTCATCTTAGACAATGATTGCCTGGGTCCAATGTTGTGTCAGCTGACAAAAAAAATCGGTATAACTAAATAACAAATCAAACTGACAATTTAAAAAAATAAAATATGGTGATTAGACGATTACAAAACAGCCCTCGATTGATGCAAATAGAACACGGTTTCAAAGGGCATATACGAGCATACAAATGTGTGCGGACTACACGCAACCGATGTCAGAATTTGATACAAAAATAAAAATCTGCCTTATAAATTGTACCTAGACAATGATCTCTTAACAATATTTTGATATTTTACTTTACATATGTACACATATTATTTAATCATAGCTGATTCTTTCTACAAGTTGCTTCCCATTTTTAGTTCATTGGCTAATTTAATGGAATGTAGTGCTTTAATGAACTGCTTGACATCATGTCATTTTGACTTTTTGCACGCACTACGCGCCGAAGATATGTCATACCTCCAACAGATTTTCTCACGAATTTCTCTACGGTGTGATCAGTTATTTTTACCAATGACCTATACTGTTTACCACATCTCGCAAATAGTGCATCCGTTGCTACTGAGCGGCAGAAATAAGGGAACGAAATAACGGTTCTATCTTCGACTTAGAAATAATTTGCCGCTATTTTAAAAGAATATAGTATATTAGTACTTGGCTCATTCAATCGCTAAGAGTATCAACGTCGACTTCTTCGTTGTCTTCATTAGTCGTCGAGGAGTCCGGGTCTCTCGCGCCGACCGCACCAAGTCCCGCGCGACCTTCTTTCGTATGCCGCCACTTCATGCGACGGTTCTGGAACCATACTTTCACCTAAAATGGAGATTGTTTTAACGAATAGTTAATATGACAGGAGTAAATGATTTTTATTTTGTAATTCATAAAAACACAATCTATGGTCTCCGATAGGCTAATAGAAAATAATCAAATTTGCGAATTTACCGTGTAAATGCGATTAGTTCGTAAAAAGAACAACTTTATATTTTATTTTGTCCAGCCCTTATTAAGTTAATATTAATTATTACAAGGTATTAATGATTGTCAAATGACATCAATGATGATGATGACAGTAATTCGTTAACTGTAATTGACGATAAATATTTGAATAAATGATATAGAACCTATAATCTTACAAATTGAAGATATTGTTGTAACTAACTTGAGCATCAGTCAATCCCAGTGTGGCCGCAAGTTGCCGTCGGTCCGGTTTGGTGATGTACTTCTGTATTTGGAAACGCCTTTCCAGGCCTTTTCGCTGCAAGTTGCTGAACACCGCGCGCGACCACGACCGCTTCCTTTTGCCGCTAGATGTGACGTCACAGCGCGGGGCTGATGACTGCTGTGGTGGAGACGATGTAGGCAGGGGTAACCTGTATACTGTGGAATAAATGTTATTGTGTAAAAATCGGAATATAGATTTATTTATCAATAGCTATTCCCAGCGTTGAGATTGTGGGTAAAAACCGCCCAGGATAGACCTATGTCTAGCAGTGGACTTAAAGAAGCTGATGATAAAAATAATTATGATAGGTATATCTTTTATTCATATATGGACACATTGCAATCCGCATTACAATCCAGGAAAGCGTATAAATCTTTCAGAAAACAGAAAAACGTATAAATTTTGAAGGAATATTTATTTATCCTTCAGTATAATTTTTTTATGGTTTTGTTATTTATATCAATATACATTTTAAGAAATTAAAAAAAAAAAAGTAATAATCGACCCATTAGCATTCCACTGTTGGAATATGGGTCTCCTCTCATATTGAGAGGGTTAAGGCCGTCGTCCGCCACGCTGGCCAAGTGCGGGTTGGGGACTTCACACAC
>DWJK01004969.1:0-11511 GCA_018248815.1 Croniades pieria auraria
AAGAGGTGCGCGCTAGGATTTGAACCCGGTCTTCCGGAGTGAGAGGTCGAATTTCAAACCACTAGGCTATCACTGCTGATATTTCTCATTATTCAAGACAGAAGTAAATAGACACTATATAGGCAAGCGTGCTACATCCTAGGCTACATCTTTCTGTCCATCAGGTGAGATTGCAGCCAAACGCGGGCCTAAAGCTAAATAAATAAATAAATCGCCTCCTATTCCATGGGACGTAAACGTAACTGGTGAAATGTGGGATTGTACTATACTCCTCTGCCTACCTCTTCGGGGATTACAGGCGTAATATTACGAAATAAATAAAACCTTAATAACGAATGCTAATATTAATTGTCATTGAAGACAAGGTGTGTTAATGGTTTGTTTGACAGATTTAACGCCAATTATCACCATATTAGTCACTGCTAATATGGTATTAGTCAACTGGCTGTAGCTACGTGTATGTACGTTCCCGTATTAGACACGGTCAAAGCCTTGATACGAGGATAGATCGCAAGCGATCTATGATATATACTTAATAATAAGAAAAATGCTGAAAATGTTGGATCAGATTAGCAGAGGTAGTTACCATTTACGCACAAACAAATAAAATGTCAAAATAACAAATACACATAAATCACTCTGTATTCAGTTTCATATATTTCACAAAATACATTTAAGTCTTTTCAGAACCAACTCGTACGTATTCAAGTAGCTATGCGGCTTAATTTAATTTGCCGCACATAAAAACTTCGCGACGTTGCAAGTAATTATGTTGACTCGCATAATAATAAACCGTAAAGTGGTTTAAATGAACACTAAAACTGGTAGCAACAGTCTATAAATTAGTGCTGAACATTAAAAAACACTAATGCGCTGCGACATTACTCGAACGCGTTAATTGTCCACAGTAATCACCTGTTATATCCGGTTATATCCCGCCATATCCGGTTATATCCGGTTATATCCGGTTGGCACCCGGTTAACTGTTATTGCCTCCCAGAGTGGTTTATTGCGCGCCGTATGCTTTATGAGTTCAATTCCAACTGTATTTGTGTTTATCGCTAAAGTTGGTCTGATTCAGAGCCGTGCGGGGTTCGCGTTGTTCTTACGCGACAAAACCATATGTGCAAGAAGAATTGAGGGGATTTATACATCATGTGTTTATTATAAGAATATCTAATCAGACAATTCTTTAACTGAAGGCGCCGCTGTTTTCGTAGGAGCACTGAAGTTAAGCACTCTTTTGGCGAAATCTTCATAAAATGTCGAAAATTAGTTAGCTCAGATACTATCAAGTTTTTATCTAGTTGCGAGGAGGGACTTAAGCCCAACAGTTGATTGTAGACTTCCTCGTATATTTCTCCGTTCATAGGTCTTGTAAATATAAAATATGTCTACCTGAACACCTATAAGGTCCTAAATCGCTCAGATAGCTTTTTCGTGAGATTATATGAGTGTACTTGTAGCGATATATTGAGGTAAAAAAAATCATGACTTGCTTGAAATCCCTCCATCCGATACATTGTGAACACTTACTGAGTGTACATTATCGTAAAATCGTCGCAAGTGAACTGAAGTAGAAAAGTTATTAACCCCAGCTAAATTGAATATTCGCTACCATCTCGTGTCGAGGAGGGCAAACTACATCAACATCACAAAGCCCGTTATTACCCGTTTTCCACTCACATGCAGAAATCTCCAAATAAGAGATATGCTAAATCATATTTAAATATACGGAAAATATTAAGCAACTTGACGTTTACGTATGAGAGCACTCGACGGGGGATGGGGCAAAATTGGCATAGTCACGATGCAATTACTCACCTAGCGATGGGGCAAGGGTGGTTTTGACAACGCCTTAACGGCTTTCTTAATGTATACCCTAACCGCTAAACGTTCCATTAAAAAACAAATTTTCATCGTCTGCTCGATCGACATTCAACGCCTCAGAAAATTGAAAACGCTTAAATGAAAAACAATTGGTGCTCGGATTGTATTTGATTTTGTTTCTCTCTTTTTTGCCACTCGTCTTGCGCTCCTCTCTGCGGCGAGAATTCCTTTGCTCCAAACATCAGACCAACTTGGAATAACAGAATTAGACGAGTAAATAACTGAGAGGAGAAAATTGTTTCGTGCGAAATAATATTTTATTCGTGCCGATCAGTAGATACATTGTGATGACACGTTGCGAGAATAAAAGAACGGATCCTGGATTTATGGACGCGCTGAAGCGTGAACGAGGCCGGGACGGCTGAGTTGGAAGGAGACATGCATATTTGATTTCGTCATAAACTCAATTTACAGCTAATCCCGTCTCAGATTGTTGAGGATATAAAATGTCACACTCCATTCGCCCTGCGGTGAATGTAAATACGATGGGCAAGTAGAAAAGTATGCGCTGTCATCAGTAGAAACGAATGGGGCGTTAGATAAAATTACGCACGGCGTGTACGGCTCATTTGAGTTGGGACTGCCGCTTAAGTGAGATGCAAGGCGACAATTTTAATATTTCCCCCGTTTTTCGGGGCAGTAAATTAACTGGCTCCAGTTCGTAATCTGGAGTTCGCCATTAAATTTTTGTCCCCACCGTGATCAGTATCGGTGGTGATCGATTTTACGGGCCTATACCGATCTCCCGTTTCGTACGGTTGTAACTTTTTAGTGCTCATTTTATTACGACAAACGATTTTAATCAAGCGAGTTTTTGTTCAAAGCGAACGCCATTAGCGCTCCGGAGACGGAATAAAATTCGAAGTTAAGTCGCATTCGAGACTCGAGAATTCGCTTTTAACTTCGTTTGATTGGTCGCTACGGAGGCGTTAGTGACCTTACGTTTGGGTGTAAAATAAATCTGTACCAAACGCTATTTGACTTTTCAATAAATGATCCAGTCTTTTCAATTTATAAGGTGAAGAATTCTTTCATACATAAAACATAAATATGTATCTGTTAGATATAGGAAATGTAATGCTTGAGAGGAAAATCTGAAATATTTCACGAGCTCAACCAACCAAATTAATATAGCTTCTGCTGTAACACGAGCCAAAGTCGACGGAAAATCCAGATAATACAACACAACGCTTGTGACATGATAACCGACAATAAAAGCGAGCTGGGTTCTTAGTATCTACAAAGTTGAAACAAATAGAGTCTCTATTGCCTTGCATACGAACGCTTCCAGTCTTCCAAGAGCATTTTGCAACATTACGACCTCTGAGTATTCCACATTATTGGGCTTGTTTGTTCCAAGGGAAATAAAAATGTAGCGGCATGCAACTCTTGATATAAATTCGGGGAAGTGGCTCGTGTAACTCTCATTTGAAGTTAACCACCCTCAAAATGCGTTGTAAGAAGAAACTTTGGCGTTCCGCCGACGACCGAACTGTAAGAGTGTTTTCAAACTAGCCTCGGAATGTATGAGAAATTGAGCTTCGAATAATACATATATAGGAATGAAAAATAACGAACGTTGAGCGTAACAATGGTCGTTGAAAAGCGATGGATGACGAGGAACAAAAAGTTATTGAGGGTAACGATTTTATTGTTAAACATTTTTATTCATCAACTTGATACTTTAATAAAGTGATGATAATCGGATGTAGTAAAACTACTAGCAGTCCGAGCAGACCAGAAGTAAATATCTTGTCGAATGTGGGAAAAACAGAACGACCACCTGCGCTTTCCTTACAATGTTATGATCTGGGATTCATTAATATGTGTCTTTTTTCCTATTATTTCCCTTGCAGTATAATGAATTGCTTTTGTTCTATTTAATACTGATTATTCATCGAAATGTTAATAAACTGTTATTTTCTTAACTTTTTATAAACACTACTTTATCTTCGATATATTAATTATAAATACATTTTCTTCTGCATAATTTTATGCAGTTAAGTAGTATGATATAGACAGTGTATACATTATTTTACGTAAAGAACATGTATCGTACCAACCCGTTGCTATGTTCGAGCAAAACGTATGTTTGTGTGTGTACGTGTCTGGATGTGTGCATATGTTTGTTCTTTGTGTGTACATGTTTACGGGTATGTGTGCGCGTGCGCACGTAAGTCTATATCATCTTTCATTGATTTCAAAAATAGTTCTACGTAGTCCTTTACTTGCTCTCACGCTCCCTCAATGGCAAATTTGAACAATGTTTTTTCGACAAAAATACCATCTAGGTATAAGCAGGGAGTTACGTTAGCATTTCAATATTGGAATGGATTTGAAATTTTAGCATACTAAAATTAACCGCAATTAGTTTAAGATCATTTAATTTTAGTCGAAACAAAATCAACGTCTCTAGTACTAATATCTAATTTATCAGAGTGCAAAAAACACCAGAGAGAAATAAAGGAATCTATTTAACGGACAACATGTCGTTTGTGGAGGAACCGGAAAGTGGGTGAAACTAATTAAATTTTTCCTCCTTTGACCCATTTGGCCGAGTAACGCGTGTTTGCTGTTTGCACTGCACAGCTTTTCAAGTCTCGATATAATGAATTCTTTTGTCACGGTCCACAAAGAGCGCCAAATCGGAATATGTACGCTGAGTAAGGAAGACATACAATCACATACTTTCACCAATGCTGATGATTTAATACTGACAAGCTCAAACTGATTGATTACACAAAAAATAAAATATAGCAGTGAAAAATATGCTTCTTACACACGCCATTAAATAACATCTTAAGATAAACGTCTTCACGAAAGCTTTGTCTCGAATAATTTGTGCGAATTGTCAGCAAATTGTCAACGTAAAAATGCTTGATGTTTGTTATTTGACATTTTCTCGTCTATCTGGCAGGTCACTACGGCGTGATAGAAAGTTGGAATTCTAAAGTTCCTATGTTGTTTTTAACAAGTGATTTATTAAATCCGTGACCTGGTTGCCACTGGCGAACAGGCATTAGTTGGCTGTGTTTTTGTCTATACAACTTTGCGAGTTTTTATTTCCAATTAAAATGGTATCGATCTGGCTGATTCGGTTCTTCAATGCATACGAATTGAAAGTGGATTTTTTTTTATCATGAGAATTAGACTGCAAATAGTTTGTATACTAATATTAACATGACTGCAAGGTATTTGATATTATTTACTTAATCTGCGGCCTTTGGAAAGACATTTAGAGACTGAGATTCCAGAAGATCCATTAAGATCGGAAGGACTCGGATTCCAGCTGAAACTTTAGTATAAGATGTACTCAGTGGTAACATCGACCAGACGATAAAGCTGAAACCCATACATAACATATCACATAAAGGCCGTAGAACCGCAGGTCAATTACAACCACTCCAACACCATGGTGGGTTGAATTAGCATACCTCGTGCCAATTGCGACATCCCAACATCCCGGTTTCTGAACTCTGTTTAATCGATATATTGACACGGGTCTTTTTTCAGAAAAAAAAAACTTGAGTAAATATATTGTTCACATTCTAAAAGAAGACTATTGTCAAATAGTATAACAATAAAATTGTTGATGATGCTGATGATGATGAAGGCGTTAGATTTAAACATTACCTAAATGTAACTTTGCAGACTAGAGTACCGAAGTTTGTTACTTTTCCTTCGCTGTGATATACAATTTTAAAAGTGCATAAATTCTTAAAGTTAGAGTCTTAAAGTCAGACATGGATGCCAGGATACAAACCTCAGACCCCACAGTGCAATGCTCAAAGTTAAACCATTAGACTACTACTAGAAGCTATCGCATACTCATGCATGTTACAAGAAAACAGTGCGGTTATTTACGTAATTAAACACTGGACGAACTTTAACAACTCTACAGATCTGAAACGCAATAACGAAACACCATGGAACAAAGTCGCATTGGTCTATTGTGACATTGTCGAAATCCTTAGTGATCTCGTGAATTGTTCATTACAAAGAGAAAAGTGACTCGAGTTGTTACATTTTCGGAAACATGTTAAACTATAGATACATATACCATTTTGGGTGAAACCCTTGTAGTAATTAAGTATAGCTAGCTAGAAATTATCATGACGTGAAGGTGCATAAACACTGGAGTCAGCCACGTTGACGATGTGCTCGCAAGGGAAACACTCAGGTTCGGTACAAAGACGAGTAGCGAGCCTTAATTTGGCTGAAAGGCACCGTTCAAAGCGAAAGCGTCATTATGCTTGGATTGAAGGAATTGCTGTCTAATTTCATGACATAAGCTTGACTTTGTCGTGAATTCCCTCTGCATTCGTTTCGTAGCTATACCATGTTTATTATACCAGGATTTCAAATGTACCCTTAGTAGAGAGTACGTTTAGTACCTATACATTTTTTAAGACTTAAGTTTGTTAGTAGAGATCTTAATGGCGAGATCATAAAGAGCAATTTTCTAACGCAGCGTGCCATTCCTCGTGTTAGTGCGATTTGTTGAGGTATAAAAGGCATCAAAGAAAATGTGACGGAGAGAGATGTAAAAGATAACAATAGATCAAAAGCCACACATTTCATACTTTGTTTGTTTACCACTAATGTTAAGGTACAAATTATGTGAGAAATAAAATAAAAAAGAATGTAAATGAAACAAAAAATATTTTTTGAATATAACTTGTACAAATAAAATATTAGAAGTTTTACTTAAGAAATCATTTTCATTATCTGTTTCTTTTATTGAACATGGGTCTCCTCTAAAAATGAGGTTATAACTAAAGTGTCAAGCTGCCAAAGCATAAATTAGCATACTGCATTCGCTTAAGGAACGGCTACTATTAATTAGCAGTATTCGCTAGTGATATGAAGCATTCTAGAATATGCTATGTGTACAATGCTGATCGCATACCGAGCGCACAGAGGCGGGCTTTCCTCATGAAAACTTTTAAGGGTGTTCTGGAAGAACTTCACTTGCGAAGAGATTTTCTCGAAATTCAACGTCCGGTCTTTTGAATTTTTAAAGAACTTTCTCACCTCTAGTTAACGTATTCTTGTAGAAGTATGACTTATACTTCTCAGTGCATTGCTTTCATATAAAATATTTAATACCAGCTTCAAGCGCTTCGTGTTTTTTAATTACTTCAAGAAATTAATTATTTAACTGATATCAGTCACTGGTGGCTTCGTCTCCACATACTCGTAAATATCTGGAACAAACTGTGAACATTACTTTAGTACACCTAAAGTAATGTTCACAGTGTTCTTAAGATTAATTATTGGTAAAATCATTGTAAATAATTTATCCCACTAGGTTTCCTCATAGGAATTCCAGTCTACCCGGATGTTAGCTACTCTAACTCATTGACGGTCCATCATTTTGTTAGACAATTTGTTAACTGGAATTGAATCGTAATGGGATTGTTGGAGTGTAACTGCATATGTATAATATATGCATTAGTCAAGCCAGCATGAGAGCAATTAGTCACAACGTTTTTTCTGATATATATGTACGTATGTTTAGCCAATAGTCTTCAATAAGCAGAAATAGGAAAAATAGGTGAAATGGATTGATAAAGAAGACAACTCTTAGAGAATTCTATTAAGACGACAGAAATGCTCCTAAAACATTGAAAATTTCTTCCCTTGACATCTTGTATGCAATTAAAATTTCCACGGTTTCTAAAAAGTCCATACAATGTTAGTCGTACTGTCTGCAGCATTTTGTGTCATCGAAAAAGCTTCAAGTATACCCACGCGTATTTATTACAGGGCCAAAAGACTTTGACAGTGTTTTCAATGTCGCACTAATGACGTGAACAGCAACGCTCATTAAGGTGTTTACTTGCGTCTCATTTTTCTTTCAGCAGACTCAAATTTGTATAGCGAAACATTCATCGTCTGTGTTTTGCCTTTTCAGCCAGTTGAGCCCAGGCTTTATTAAATTCACGTCTAAAGATAAACCTCTTTTGTACCGCAACTCCAACGAACACGCCCATAAGTCTACTAAGTAGTGCCAGAGGAATACAAGAGTGTTTACAGCACAATTGAAAAGCCATTTTTGAAATACTATTATAGTACAACGGGAACACCTTACAAAGAAGCTTATTCTACATTCAATTCGATTCCTTATTCCATAAGTCTGCTTTCAAAAGAAACTTGCCGAGCAGACTGTGGGAGATTTGTTAGAATGGTGGTATATGGAACCTTCGTACTTTCTTCTTTGGAGATTGAAAATACAATATAGAGACAAAAACATACGCTGTACACAATGAAGCATTTTTAAAACGAGATAAGAGAAATAAAAACAATGCAAAGCTCTAAGCTCTTCCAATTTACCAACTGCCGCGGCGGATTGAAAACGCGTGGCAAATTGTCCGAATCACTAATCCATGCCAGCCACTGTGTGTATAAAACTAAACGCATTGCATTCGTCGTTGCTTTGTGGAAAATGTTGGCCTTTATCCACGTCACTCTTTTAGTGGACAACATTTTAGATACATGTGAAAAAAGTCGGTTTATTTAAAAAGAGTAAAATATTCGTTGCATTCATTTTGGAAACGATGTTACTTTTGCTAGTAAAATTCACACCCGATAAATAAAATAAATATAACCAATGTTCATGGCACAAAAGTTTTGAAAGTAAAGATAGGTTCAACAATTCATTTACAATCCATAAAATCGTCATTCAAATTATAATACAGTAACATACCAACTTTCATCCACTTTCATTTAAGGAAAAACAAGATCCATTCGGTTCACGCTCGATTAAATTACGCACACAATCTTTGGTCCCTCGGCAAAGGGAGAATGACACTGCGACAGTCGATCGATCGCGCCTTAAGCTCGGAACGCACAATTTAACACCCGCCCCCGTACGTACAATTCTGCAAGCGATTGCCCATTACAGCGACGATATGAGATTTCAATGACGTTTAGGATTCAATGGGTGTTACACTGAAATAGGTTGTCGATGGTGCTGATGGAGATTTATATTAAAGCAGTGCTCTGAGACATTTCTTAGTGGTTGTCAATGTCGACAAATCAACGGTAATAAAAGTGGTAAGATCGTCTAAAGATGAACTTTGAAAATGTCATTTTGTAAATGTTGCTGACCTGACTTTGGTCTTTGGATTTTTTTACGAATTACAATCTAACCGATAATGTTGGTTTTATCAAAGCATCCTTAGTCGATGTCAAATAGAAATACAGTCTTATTTGACGTTTGAGAACAAAGAAACGCGTCGTCTCAATATGTTTATCCACCACGCTCTTGAAACTGGAACAACTATTGGAAAACTCGTCTTAGCAGAAACTGTTGTTGTGGCGGTAAACACTTGCGTAAATAAACCGGGCAAAAGCGTTCTAATATCTTCAAAATTATATAAAACACTTAAATTCATTGTTCGATAAGTACATTATTTTAATGATTTTGTTGTTGCCTATAACAACAAATCTAGTTTGCTAGCTGTTGCTTAACTAAATGTATAATAATTTGTCCATTACCCTCCCTTCTGATGCGATTACTATCGCAACAATGGGAGTGCACTATTAAGGTAAATGGGTGCCCACAATGTTTGGGATTACCTACAAATGTATCTGTGGGGCAGATTACAGGAGTTATGGAAATACTAGGATACGTTTCTGATTACATTAATGGAAACATAAATTACATGTAATTAAGCAGTGATAGCCTAGTGGTTAAGAATTCAACCTCTCACTCCGGGGGTGCTGGGATCAAATCCGTGGCGCACATCTCTTTACAAAAGTGCGTTTCAAATTTAAATACCACTTGCTAACGGTGAAGGAAAACATCGTGAGAAAACCTGGCACACCTTAGAATTTATAAAAAAAAATCTAAGGTATGTGAAGTCTGCCAACCCGCACTTGGCCAGCGTGGCAGACTATGATGACCTTAACGCTCTAAATATGAGAGGAGACCCATATTCCAACAGTGGAATGATGTATGGGTCGATTATTATTTATTATTATTATTATGTAATTAATCACGTAATTAACATGAACTGCTTTGTACTGGTGCTTATCAATGTTCTCCAAACAAACCCAAAATGGTACCGTGTAAAGAACTTTGTACCGTTGTTATAAATTTAGTATTCAATGTACTTAATATCATGATCGAAGTTTTCGTCATCGTCTTTTTATCGGTTTGATCAAGATTCAATTCACATAAGTATTTGCAATCAGACTTTTTATATGATAAGTTACTCGTGACTGTAAGGTGATAAAAAAAAATTGGAAAAACATTTTAATTTCCAGGAAAAAAATACGGTGAATACATATATTTTGAATTTCTAATATCTTAGGTTTACATATATAGAAATTATCTATTTCATCCTCCATTTCATTCTCCATTTAATCATCTATTTCATCATATTAATGTTCAATTGGTCGGTCATTAGTTACGAATTATTTAACCTTATAACTTCATGTTTTTCCTCCTTTGTTGTTCTTGTCTACATTTTCAGATTGGTTAACTTACAAGAGCAACACATTTTGTATTCAAAACATCAGTATCGCTTGTATTTCAGCAGCATTCGATACGTTTTTTAACAATAATGGCACAGCTGTTCAATTGAGAATTTGATTCGATATCTCCAATCGACATCTCGTACCGGGAATTGTAGTTTGAGTGCATTTTTAAAATGTGATCGGTTTATTTAACGGTCGGGAGCTTACCTGGTTTCGTGGCTGGCTTACCGCCAGATATCTGCACTTACACTTGTTAGGGCAAAAAGTTCTGTAATGCGATGATATATCTCGGCAAAATTATTGAATTGAAACCCATTGTTCTGTTAAATGGATTTTATATTTTTATGAACATGTCATTTGGATTTTTGTTTCGTTACTCATAGGTATCCAAATTTCAGTTTAAAATCAAATTATGGTTGAAATATCTTTGGATTCTGCTGCAATTTAACAATAAGCACTTAAGGACATTCATAACAAATCCATAGACAATAATATTAAGGACCTTTGAATTTTTTTTTTAGAAATATTGCATTTAAAGAACTAGCATATTACCAGTCTATATACAATCATGACCACAATATCAGCCATTTTCGTTTTTTTTTTTAAATTTTTTTCTCGAATAATAATTCTATGTGAAAATATGTTTGAGTAAGAACATTCTGGAGATGGATGGTGTTTTGAAAATGCACTCAAAGCACACTATCCGATGCGAGATGTCGGTTGAACAGATATCGGATGACATTACCGCGCAAACAGCTGTGCCTTTATCGGTAAACTTGTTGAAATATTACCAACGTTCCGAGTTTAGGCCGTAACCTTGAATCCTTTACTGATGTGTGTGAAAACTTTTGTGTGTTATGTAGGGTGTTTTGTAAATGTCGATAATAGTAGGTAAAAACTGTGTTGTACTTATGTTACTTTTCTATGTCAGAATCCATACAATACATGTAGCTTATTTTGAGTAGAGATATATTATTACTGCCTCGTTGGTCGAGTGGTTGCAGGCGCGACTGCCGATCGGGAGGTCTTGGGTTCAAATCCCGGGTCGGGTACTATGTGAATTTTCTAATTTAGAATTTCTAGTAGTGACTCGGAGTCTGAATTAGTGCTCGGTGTATGGCAATATGCTTACTA
>DWJK01004970.1:0-11511 GCA_018248815.1 Croniades pieria auraria
ATCAGCCTATTATATATTATACAATCCCACTGCAGGGACATAATAAAATACACATCAAAAAGTATAAAATATAAATAATTCTAATATTTACTGTCTGTATTCATTCTAATAATTTACAATGAAAAGGCACAATTGAGTAAAAGTGCCTTTTCATTTTAACATTTTTAATTCTTACCCAAAATATTATTATGAAAAGGCATATTTGGTTATATGTGCCTTTTAAGCGTAATATTGCTCTTTTAATGTTAATTTTTATGCTAAGTTAAAAAGAAATATGCTAATTATTAAGAATATCCATTAAAATTAAAAATATAATATAGCTATCGTTGTATACATACTAAACAAACGCAACTTTTAACTTTCACACAATTTCGAAAAAAACACTTTAAACGTGTTTTTTTTAACAAAATTCAAGAAATATTTTAATTTCGATTTTCTCAACATTTGCAAAATGTTAGTTGTGCCCTTTGTAATTGCGACGGCAGTACAGGCAGCGACTAGTTACAGTTTTATTATTAATATGGATATAGATATTTGGCGTAACATTATCAGTAGGTGTAATTCTGAAACTTCTTTCGCTTCGACCTTACAAAGCCTCCATATATGAATAACACGCAGAAATCAACTTGACAATCGCGAGGAAAGTGCTTCTCCAACAATAAATACAGTAACTTAGATGTCTACCCTACCTACCTAGAGTACCTAGTTAACTTCTGCGATTTATATGTTCAAGTACCATAATATTAAAAAAAACTTTTTTTAGACCATTAGTAGTGAATCTAACACACAAATTAAGTATAACTATAATATTCAAAATATGTGAGCCGTCACGGGACGCCTGGCAGATGGGAATATAGAGGTATTATATATAGAGTAAGGAAGACGTACAGCTGCCTGTAAGCGGCAACCTCCGACGGTTAGAAAGAGAGCAATGATCGCGATCTCTCTCTATCTCACTACTGACGCACACGCAGCAAAAAAACAGCTTCTTTTTCAATTAATAAACTTACGCTAGCCACATTTGCTTTCTCTTTTTTTCGATAGACACATTTTAGGCTGGCTCCCCTACTCTACGTATAATAACTCTATGGATGTGAAACATCGAAATTATTTTGTTTAAGTCATATGCATTAAAGAAAAGTTTACGACAGGAACTAAATATAGCATAATGAAAAAATAAAAGTTACGTTTTTTTTCTAGATGTTTATTTAATATATTTATTTTCAATAAATACCACACGTACACACTACTACATATAGACTGCATATATGTATATAAACCATCATATAGGCTGGCGACACCTGCCGTGGCGACGCGTCTCCACGCCAAAAATCGGCGCGCGCTAATAGATATTTCACATCAACAGAAATTTTATTTGTTTACCTTAGTTAAATTAAGAATACGAATTATTAATACATTTAATGGCAAAGTTTCATTTATCTTTTAAACACGAAGCGACATAGTCAATTTCTTTGTTAAAATCAAATTTTATGGCAACTTATTTCATACACTGAAATACAGATGTCGCTAATTTATTTTTAAAATAGTTAAATCCTATTAGTAATAACTTAACTTATTATTTTCAAATATTAATTATCTTCAAATAACGTTTTTCACTCACTTCATTGCATACATTCATTTTGTTCTGTCAACTTATCGTTCGAGTGAGACCCATAAGCAATAGCTGCGGCAATCATGACTTCATTCATCCAAATCGCATCTCTACGCCCGTCCATAGACAACGTATTTTGACAAAGTGCAGTGAAATGAAAATGACGAACCTAACGTTTTAATTAAAAAATAAATATTCTAGTGATAATCGAACATGACTGTGTGGAGAAAATTAGAAAATGAGGACTTTTACGCCGTTGGTGAGTTTTGTTTGTATTTAATTGAAATGTTTTTGATAAGTTTTGTTTGAAATTGTAAAACAAGTTCGCTTCCCACTTGTTGAGTTCCCTCCCGCCGAGAAAGATAAATATAAACATTGTATCACATCCTCGACCGTCGATGCCATAATCTGATAAAGTGCAACCGTTATGTTTTATTATAAAAAAATATGTAAACTATATATGACCACTCCCTTCAATTCTTATTGATAAGTTATTTACCATTGATGTCCCCGTCATTCGGTTTTGCCTGACGTCTCCTTGATTTTGTGTGTATTGTAATTTTTATCAATCACTATCTTCGATTAGACGCGGGTATTATAAATACTGCTGAGTAAGAAAGATATTCAGTCCTGATCTGTTAACGGTAGTCATTATTTCAAATAACTTAATAATTCATTTTATTACTTGCATTCATTAATAAATCACATTTTCATAATGAAATTGAGTATTTATTATGGAGATAATATTTTCAAGTTCTCATTAAGTACCAAAACAGCATTTACTGACTATAACTTCAGTTGAAATAACATTCATCACTGTTCTTTAAAAATATAACTCTCAGAAATCTGTTTAAAGCATTGATTCACAAAGAGTAATTCATTCTCATTTATCAGTAAAATGGTTGAATCATTAAGGTCAAAGAGTAAGAACCAGAATAGAATATTGTTCTTTTACTTCCATCTCCAGTGCAATTATATCTTATATTACATTGAGAAAAGCCATGACAAATAAAATTTAGCAGTGTTGAATATTTATATTTATCTTATAAACAGTCATCACAGATGGGTTATTCATTCTGAAGATTATTATCATATTTAGTGTGTCAGCCTATCATATCCTTCTTACTAGAACACTGGTTATATGTTCAAGCAACTAGGTCTACTCTTGCTATGATACAGCAGAAATTGCTATAAGTTCCCCTACAGAATTTCCAACAAAGTATTCTACAGTTCTCGGTCGTATACTTCATTTCTGAAAGGGCAACTAATTGGTCACAGAGAGGCGTGGAAATGACTGGTAACCTCCTGTTGCAAATGCTTTCTCCTCTTTAAATATCTACATTTCATTGCTCAACTTTGATAAACAATGATAATTAGGAACACACTTTGAAATAAAATTAATACAATCATGTTTGTTTATTGATCATGTATTAACTGAATTACATTCATGTTAACTTACATAACATTTAATTAGAATGCAATTTATTCCTGGAGCTTAGTAAATTTGATGGTGAACATTTTTACCTCGCCCCAGAGTCAGTTTCGCCACAGAGCCACTTTCATCAAAACAATTACTTGACTAGGTATACTGCCCACAGTACAAATCACATCAAAAATGAAAATATATAATTGTTCTATCAATTCTCGAGTGATAAAAATATCCATCTGGGTTATTGGAATATTCAAAAGATCATAATAATATATTGTACTATTCTAGTTTATAAATGTGTATATATTATGAAACTGTATGTCTTAATGTCACACTTATTCCCAATAAAGGTATTTAACATAGCCTGATCATTGTCTGCTTCGTTGGTCGAGTGGTTGAAAGTGTGAATGCCAATGGGAATGCCCTGGGTTCAAATCCCTGGTCTGGTACTATTGGATTTTTCTAATTAAGAATTTCTAGTAGTGACTCGGAGTCTGGATTTGTGCCCGATTTTGGCAATAAGTTCATTACCTATTCTATGGGACATAAACATAACTGGTCCTTTGCCCTCCTCTTCAACAATTACACATGTGATGTTATGTTTAGGCTTTTAGTGGCTTCAAATCCGACATGTTACAAAGTAATGTCTATTATCATTGAAGTCAATATATATTTTTTTTGCTGCACAGTTTTATTGATCTGGCCTATCTTTAAGATTCTTTCATTAAGGGCATGTGCACTTAGCTCTTTGTCATCTTTTACAATACCCTGATATCCTGGTATGGAGTAGGGGAAAGTATTCTTTCTCCTCTCTCATGTAGATTTTGTATCTACACTTTACAAATTTAGGACCGTTTTATTTCTGCATATGTGCACATATTGTTTTGTTGTAATAATGGAGCTTTTTTTACCATATTTTTTGTTTTAGAATATTTTTTGCTTGACAGTTTTTTCAGTGTGTCCATTTGCCAGAAAAACATTTCGGTTGTGAAATGTTGCTAGTTTCTATTTATTTTTTAGGTCTGCAACAGACCTTGCTTAAAGTTTCACTTTGCTCATCGCTCAAAAAAATTCGAAGGTTTAAACATATGCATAGACTGTAGATAGTTTTGTGTGTTTATCAGCTGCTATTGTTACATTATGACAATCCTTGTATTTGTACTTATTTAACCCTAAATAATTCAACTATAAGATATATTCAAAGAAGTAGGGGTTGTCAAGTCAAGACATGGGAGGAGGACCTAAAGCAGACAGGGGGTCCATTCTGGTCTAGAGTGGCTAGAGATAGGAGCCACTGGAAGGAGTTGGAGGAGGTCTATGCCAAAATGCACACCAAACTTAGGGATCTCTTATAACAGGTTTATTTCAGAAAACACCAATCACTGTGTCTCCTAAGTCAGGAATAAAAAAAAGGCTTATAAAAAAAATTTCAACAATCTAGGGTATCTGTATCAAAATCTGTACATCTCCAAGTGAATCGGAATCCAAGTGTGGGTCCTATGAAAGATAAAAACTCATGTGTTTCCAAATCAACCGTATATTCATTACAGGCATTTTCAAATTATATCAAAATGACATTAACAAAATATTGTTTCCTTACACCAAATAGTGAAAGTGTATTGTGTAATTCTGATGTAAGTTGCATTATGCATTATTTAGTTCAGAATCATTGGTTACTGTAATGTAATTAGTTAACTAATCATGCATGAACTTGTTAATGAAAAGTACAAAATACCTTTATTGGTTATCAGTAACAGTAATCAGTATTCTTCATTGTACTCCCTGTATTCAGAGATATAATGGAGGTTTTGTTCGAAGATGAATGTATTCGATATTAAAACACATGTGGTAGGCTTGATGATGGCAATGCCATATTATTATGATGCCATTGAATTTTTTACGTTACTCATAGCTGTAATCCCCGTGTGAACCTATTGCCATACACCAGGTACAATTCCAGACTCCTAGTCATTACTAGAAATTCTAAATTAGTAAAAATTAAATAGTACCCGAACCGGAATTTCAATCCAGGCCTCCTGATTGGCAGTCGCGCTTGCAACCACTTGACCAATGAGGCAGTCAGTCATATTATCAACATTACCCATTTATCCAAGCCACTGTTGACATGGATCACTGATAAAATGTTTATATACCTCAGTGAAACCTTTGGAATGACATACTTTTAGATTTTTATTAGGCACAATTGAATTGTTGCATAGTTTTTAAGAAAATGGATCATCATGTATTCGTAACTGATGTGATTGAGTAGGCTTTAGGACTGTACTGGAATTTGTAGGTAGTCTATTTTTTTCTTATTTTATGTTTCTATAATGAAATTTTCATTGGTTTCATTCGAATCCTCTACTTCAGATTTATTAATTTCATGCAACTACACTCCTGTATTCGTCGTAGGGGTAGGCAAATGAGTGTAGTTCGTTTCCACATTTCACAAGTTACATTTAAGTTACAGATAGTCATTGTGTATTAAAAATGGTATTCATGATATTTATTAAATTTCTAAACTAAAAATTTATTGTTATTGGAGTCCCTACAATTTGATGATCAAAATATATTTGCATTCATCACTTATGATCAACTCATTGGATAAAAAATTGAACCCCATTATTGGTATTTACATGTACACTTGTATGTTTTCAAATCTACTGAATTTAAACAGTAATATGACCACAAAATACAAACAATGTCCCATGTCACTGTTTCCTGTTACATTTCCTCATGGGGATTTGTAATAGTATTGTATTATTTATGTTAGGGAAAGATAATACATGTATGTATGTTTCATTGTTTACAAATTACTAGACTGTTATATCTCATTGTTGTTAGTTTTTGATTGGTGCTTTTGTTAACTTTTACGCATGTTATAATTATATTTGTACGATAAATGGATTGCTTAGTACAATGGTCACCATGGACTTCTTCTGCACAATGGCTTGTGGATTCAACTCATGGTCGGGCAGATATCTGATGAGTTTAGTAATTTATTCTGGGTATTGTTGACGGTGTATTTGCCTTTAGATGTCCATGGCATAGTATCCTAGTATGAAGCTAAGACCACATATGGTTATTATCAGTGTTAATAGTAATGATTTATCATAATTGTTTTACTTTGATTTTATTCATATACAACACATCTCTAATCTAATGTACAACATATCCCAGTCTTTTGTATACAAGTTATGGGAGTCTGTCAAAACTTAGTATGATCTACTGTTATGTTAAATGACTGATCACTTGCTGCTGCCCAGTACAAAGCTGCAACATTTAGAGATTTTGTACATTAATATTTTAATTTTACACTAAGTGTTCTAATCGATTTGATTCCCTCTTCAGGATCAACTAGTAACTGCTGAATTTCAGTGACTTTATTGTTAACCTACAAATGACGCTAAGTATATGACGGCGGACTCTGAAATAGTACCTAAATTTTTAAGCTGCTTAGCCAACCTGAAAATGAGTATTTTCCTTTTGATAAGAAGATCATTGTGATTGATAGAAAATAATGGAAATGACAATAATATGTACATACTGCTATCTAAAGGCAAGCCTTGTGCTAAGGCAATCGAAGTGATAAATTACCTAATATCTAAATTTCTAAGCACATATTTATATAGAATTTTTTTACACCCAGACACAGATCATACTCGTTCTTTTCACACATATATTTGTCTTGGATGTTAATAGCACCCACATTCTTAACTCAGCAGTTAAGTTACTAAGCACTAGACTATTTGGATGTACATATATGGTTCAACTGCAGGTCTCTGAGATATGTTACATCACATTATCCACTGGGGAAGCATCGTTTGTAGCTTTACCATATAAGATAAACTCGCGGTAATGTAAATCCAATGTGTGTGCTGGCTGTTTGTACAGGCTCAGGAAAATGTTATTTTTAGAGATATTCCCAATGTTTACTAAACAGATAAGGAGATAAGCGACATCCTGGTAATGTTTTGAAACCCTTAGGGACGCTGATTGTAAATTTTTTTTGTGAGTGGCTCGTCATAATATTTCGTATACCTCTTCTCAATTACAAGAGGTCTGCTAAATAGTTTTTTGGTACAATAAAAATGTAAATTTCAATTCTATCCGCTTTTTTATTCTTTTATTTTTGTTCTAGATGTGAGCCTCGTCTAACGAAAGTACTTAATAATTGGAGGTAGTAAACTATTATTTGTTTTCAGGTCTTGTTAGAGTTTAAATGTATTTTCCGCCTCAAAGGACCAACGTTTTACAATTCCTAGAGAAACATATTATTGTGAAACGCTTGCAGCTCGTATTTATATGCCATTATCGTTGTATTGAATGTCATGAACACGCATCGAGACAAACAAGCGATAGCCAGATAGAGATATCTAAACTGATTATAGATAGCCCATTTCGACGTAAGCCCGGCCCGCGCACGAACCAGCACCACGAACAGACCAGACAGACCAGCACCGCGAACTTTTGCGCGAAATAGGTCATCGTTTTGAACTAAATAGTTTTTTCTCGCTTAGGTTATTCGTCGTTTTGGATTCAATAGTTTTTTTCTCGCTTACGTTTGTCTTCTTTCTTTGTTGAAAGCAATCTTTCTCGCTTTGGTAAGTCTTCGCTCAAATAGGTTTTACGTGCTTAGCTTTGCCGTCGTTTTGATATACTTTTTTTTTATTGCTTCAGTTTTACAAGCGTTTCTACATGTGACGTAAATTACATATATTTAGAAAGAAAAATCTAGAAATCTGTCAAGTTTGGACACTATGAATTTCTCCAAATTTTTTAGTGTCTTGTTGTGCCAACACAGCATGTATATTTTATTTTTTTAAAGTTGCAGCCTTATAAGGGTCTCTGTCTTTATTTTTGTGCGGATTATCGGAAAAATTCAATAAGTCAATTGACCTATACTATCGTATAGGTCAATTGACTTATAATAGGAGTGTTGTAACATACGAAGGGCTGCAGGCAGAAGCTGAATGTGACGAGCCGAGGAAAGGGCGCGATGGCAGTCATTAGGGGAGGTCTATGACCAACTGTGGACTGAGATAGATTGATGACTGACTGTTGTAACATAATATATTTTAGCAGATATCGTAATATATTTGTAAGCGTTCCTGGGTCCCTTATTTGTTGAGAGAGGCTATTGTAGGCCCTAATTTAATTATTCCTCATATCTTGTATTATTTCCGGTTATTAATTAACTTGATTGTCGATTTATAAGAAAGATTAAATTCAAGTTACATCGAGTGTATAGGTTTTATCAGTAATAATAATAATTCGCGCCAACCTCTTCATCACGGACTATTATTATTCACTTGACCATCGAACTATATCCTCGAACAATATATGAAGTTGAACATTATTGTGAAAACTCTCAAATACTTCTAATTTGTATCAGCTTTTAGTAATAATACGGTAGCTTACAGCTAAACAGGAAACTCACGTAAGTAGAATCAAGAGGTTTAATAGGTCATTGATGACGTCATTAGGAAGAGATTAACCATGACGTTTTTGCATGGAAATAAAAAACGTAACATCACTCCTGTTACGTTTTTGCATGGAAATAAAAAACGTAACATCAATCCTGTAATCCTCGAAGGGTTAGGCTGAGGAGTGTAATACACTCCCACGTTTCACTAGTTACGTTTAAGTCCCGTGGAATAGGTGGTGAGCTTATTGCCATACACCGGACACAATTCCAGACTCCGAGTCATTACTAGAAATTCTAAATTAGAAAAACTTATAAGGGAACCCGACCAGGGATTTGAACCCAGGACATCCCGAACCGGAGTCGCGCTTCCTACTACCCCACCAACGAAGCAATCATATATCCATTAATTCGTTACTCATTTAACTTATATATACAGTGGAAGTACAGATCACACGTAAATTGTATCAGGAACATCAGTATGTATTTCTTTGAATCTTATCCAACCCCTCCAAAGCTTCGAAGCTGTTACAACTGCTTTCGTTAGATCGCCTCGAACAATAAACATTTATACTCAGTTGGACTGCCTAATTTTGTTCCCTCGTTATAATATCTCAACATTTCAATAAAACAAATTTTGTCGCCCGTTTCGCAGATCATACGTTATAAATTGGCTGGATTTGCGTGATGCTGATTGGTTGACGTTACGTTTTGACATGCCCATAATTGAACTTCCTCAGGTAGGGGGAACGGTGGGACCTACCCGGGCACACGGGCCGTTTGACTCCTCGTTAAACAATTGCAATGTCCCAATTTGCGGGTTGCGGGATGGTGATGGATTGAATTTGAATATTTTATTCAAATCACCGTTGATTTTGTGTTCTTCAACTCGCTCGTTTATATTAAAACCGAGCTCACAATGTTCAAGAACAAGGGTAGGCTAAAACTGAGTATTTTCCCAGGCTAGAGTCCTGACAAATGTCTTGTGCTTCATCGAACCTCACATCACGTCTCTAATCCCCGAAGAGGTAGCCAGATGAGTGTGGTACACTCCCACGTTTCACCAGTTACTTTTACGTCCCACAATGGAATAGATGGTGAGCCTATTGCCATGCACCGGACACAGATCCACACATCGAGTCACAAGTTTTTTTTTTTAGAAAATTTAAATTAGAAAAATTTAACAGTACCTGACCTGGGATTTGAACCCAGGAACTCCCGATCGGCAGTCACGCTTGCAATCACTCGACCAACGAGGCTGTCATCTTCTCTAAGTACGTGCGCCATCAGCATTTTTGACTCTATCATTGAAACTCTCCTTGCAAAATTGATTCGTAATTCTGTTATTCGTTTCTCCTATAAAAATAGTTGACATTTCCCTTAAATATAATTTTAGATAATTACCTAGAAGGCTTGTGTGCAAAGCTGGGGGAAGATGGGATATCCTCTGGTGACATGTGCAATTAGTTTCTCCCATTCTCGACGCTTCTAATGACAGGCAAATTAGCTTCCCATTGTTATCGTCAAAGACTGTTTGAACAGATATAAATGAATGATTTTATATTTATGCGATTACAATTATTCATATAATTAATGTGTAATATTAATTAATGTGAAACTTGGAAATTGCATTTTAAATATACAATAATGAGATATTCAGTGTTTAGATAATTAATGAGATATCATTATTATTGAGATATCATAAGTTAGGTAATAATTGTCATAAAAACGTGTATGTAGGTAGTTTCCGGAACGCATTTGATTAAAACAAGTTTTTAAAAATAACTGCTATTATTCAAATATCGAAATATTTCTCATGCAGTATATTATCCACTACTTTGTTTGCTAGGGGCTGATTAAAAATAACTATAATCCTCTGCCTGCCCCTTAAGAGAAGCTTTATAATGTCCTGTATATGGAGAAATATTATGATGATTGTAGTGATGTTATGTTATAAAATAATGAAATTTGAGGATCCCTGTCTGGTATTCACAATTTCCGCTCCGATTGGTGAACAGTTTACATTAAATAAACACGTTTCCCCGCGAACCTGGCCGTTGACTCGATCGTCAATTGTATCAGTATTTATTATTACACATACTATTGATTCAGCACTGCTTGATATTGTATCGTAACTCATTGAGTTTTCAACTTAAACGTAACATAAAAAACGTAACGTCACGCCCGCAATCCCCGAAGGGGTAGACAGAGGAGTGTGGTATACTCCCACGTTTCACCAGTTACGTTTACGTCCCATGGAATAGATGGTGAGCCTATTGCCATACAATAGTTGTTATCGAAATTCCTATGTCAAAAGGGTGTACTTTTATCAATGTCCAACCTGTTCCACTGTTTGATTGGATGTACATAATGAATGGTTTATTTAATTTAATTGAATTTGTTTGCAATACATACAAATTTTAGCTCGCTGCCCTCCTTTAACTATGCCGAATCTCATTGTTACTTTTCCGTGTATGTAATGTTCTTTAAATGAGTACAGTGATCTCTGATTAATATACACGGGTTTCCGATGATCGAAATCTATCGATATGGAATGATTTTCACTGCTGATGTAGCATCAGGAGATAACCATCGTCTCCAAGTCTCTGCGTGCTGTATACTTACGTATCAATTATGCGTTAGTGGTTCCAAGGAATTTACCGAAACGCCTAGTTGTATGTCTCTATAAACTTTGTCTTGTAAATTTTCCCAGAAATAATAATAAATTTAAAATTTCGTTACAATAACAATAATTATAAACTTTTCCATCCAACTTGGATAAAGTTGCCACTTCCGCCATAAAACCTAACAATACCTGCCAAACTTCTACCTTGCCGCACTTTAATTTATTCCTTATTATGACAATAGAATCCTTACATTACTTCAGGAGGCATCCAGATATTCATTATGGAAATTTAATTTTCCCTACAAATAGACACAAACAAATTAAATATATGCAGTATTAGAATGGGATGACGATCTGCGATAGGCTGCAGGCAGATGCTGGATGCGACAAGCCGAGGACAGGGCGCGATGGCGCTCATT
>DWJK01004971.1:0-11511 GCA_018248815.1 Croniades pieria auraria
CTTAAGATTAGCATTACATGCTAAGCCTAATTCACTAGCCTAGATCTTATTTCGTATAATATATTAATTATTACACACTACAATATGTGCGGCCTTTATAAACTCGTTTAGTGTGCACACGAACAGTTCGATATGTTATTGCACCGTATTAATAAAAAAAAAAACTTCTTAGGCTGTAAAATCATTAAACATTTCCAAATATTTAAAAATAAAAATAGTCATGGTTAAAAATGTACCGGCTTAACTCATGTACGTTTTTCGGCATAGCCCGACTAGTTCCGGACCTGTACGACCTCGTACCTGGAATTTGAACCCATGACCTCCCGATCGGCAGTCGCGCTTGCAACCACTCCACCAACGAGATAGTCGAATCAGTGAATTTTTCACCATGATCGAAAAGGAATATTTTGACTGCGGAAATTTTTTTATAAGCACAAGCCTGATAGAATCCAAATCTTACAATACATTAAAAAAATTATAAAAACTGTGCCAAGATTAAACTGTAATAATATTCAATAGAACCAATTTCCACCATAGGCAATTTATCTACCGTACCTGCGAAACATACTCAAACCCCCGTTCACTCATTAGTAGTACGAACGAGATAATTTTCAGCGAATACGCCATTAAAATCACGATTCTCACATAACCGTGACTCCCGTTTAATGTAGCCAATTAATTGTCTAAACAAACGTTAATATTTACCATAACGCGGGCTATCGCGTGCCACCTGCGGGTTAGCTGGTTTAGCGAAGATGTTATCTCGATGCAGCTTCAAGGCAGAACAGTTAAGCGGAGAGCAGACGAAAGCTGGCGAAGTCCGTAAAGGTTTTCCCGCCTCACGATTAACAAGGCATTTGTTAGATATTTCATGTGACAAAACATAATTCGTAGTGAATACAGTACAGACTGGAATAAGAACTATGCCCTGATACTAGATAAATGATTGCTTTCCTCTTTTGTTTCAACATTTCCAAAAAAAAAAACAAATTAACTATTTAGTGCAATTTACGAAAAAAGTGAAGCAAATGACTTTTTTCATTCATCATCAGCCTGCTCCCGTCCACTGCTGGACATAGGCCTCTCCAATGGCACGCCACACAAATGACTTTAATATTTAGATTTAGCAATGTCACTCTCTTTTACTATCCAATCAGTCTCTGTCGCGACCTCGCTGCAAGCGGCGGGAGCTCATAAAGAAGAACCTCGTACAGGTCCGAAACTGGTCGGGCCATCCCGAAAAACGTACGTGAATTAAGCCGGTACATTTTTAATCAAATGGCACTCTCATTTAAATAGGATTTTACTAATGAAATCATTGTTTAAAATTGTCATTAACAAACGAAAAGTCCAATAATATTTAAAGAAACAGTATAACAAGAAATCAATCAAAATACTGCTCTTCCTAAATTCGCTAATGCGAATAACTTGGTCCCTATGGCCAAGTTTATTCCTAGCTTAAAGTTAGATGAAGTTTTAATTGAAAATTAGTCGTGGCCGTATCTTGGCTCCAGTTCATTTGGTCTCGGCAGACCGGTTAATGAAGTAAATTTTGGACCTCCAAGAATTAGAAAGATAAGGAATAGCGTTCTTGTTATATACATATACAAAATTTATATACTTCCAATAAAAGTTACTGTCTTGGTAAATTACATCTACATTTTTGCATTTATTTGAAGTCTTTTATTTCCATAGATATCTAAAAGAAATGTTACTCCAGGCCAGACCACATCCGTCAATCTGTTCTTCGTAATTTCCTCAAACAAAACTGGTCAATCATCAGTTCGCGTACGAACTGTATTAACCACTCTCCGCTGGTTAATTAACAACAGCTGGCTCTAACCAGCAAACAAACAAGCGGTCGGTCTGATCGTATATTTCTTAAAAATTAGGTGAACAAATGTCCAACTCCAAAATGAACAAACTCCGCTATTAAGTAACTGAATGTTTTAGTACATCGTAATGTTTTTCAATGTTTTAATGTCAATTCGAGTAAGGAGTTCCCATGTTTTTTCAAACTACCCAACTGTACGAGGCATTAACATAACAGAATTTAACAGAAATATCTCGGGACGCAGTCGCTCGGCTCGCCTCCCGTCCATCTATTTTCAGTTTTACACGGAAATTAGGTTCGTAAATAGGAATGTTATGCGCACCAAACAAGCACTTCAAGCGTTGAATGTCAAGATTTGTGTCAGAATGTACCGCTGTGTGTAGCATTGTAATTGTTTGGGAGGAGACTTTTAGCTGATGAGTCACAAGTATTTGTTTATTTAACCGATTAAAGAAAACAATTTAATAGGCATTATTCAAAGAGTTAATCACAGTCTTAAATTTATCACCATTTCTTAGTCGTCATTAGGTAATGGTCTCAATTAAACGTTATTTAAAGCTATTTCATTTGACACAATGGTTCTGAGCTACTACTGTTTGGAAGTACATACCAATTTCAAAATAAACGTAAAATCACGCCTATCATCACCGAAGGGGTAGGCATAGGAGTGTAGTGCACTCCCACGTTTCACCAGATACGTTTAAGTCTCAGTAAGTGGTGAGCCTATTGACATACACCGGGCACAAATCCAGACTCCGAGTCACTAATAGAAATCCTAAATTAGAAAATTTCAATAGTACCCGACCCGGAATTTGAACCCACGACCTTTTGATCGGCCGTCGCGCTTGCATCTACTGGACCAACGAGGCAGTCTAATTAATTTTATTAACCAATTCTAAAATAACATTATTCGTTTATAATTATTATTAAATTATATTTAATTTCATTATTATGTAATTAATTTTAAAATAATCTGTCACAATTAGCTACCTCTACACTAGACGTTCCCATTTGGGCCACTACGAAACCATTTATAATGAATTCCGTTTGAGGCGTAGTCATGGATAGGAGAGATCCCGTCATTCTGAAAAATGCAAGATGTTTTACGAGTTAATTTTAGATTTTTAATATTGCTGTTTATGACATAAAATAACTGAGCATCCGAAACGAATGCCGTCACGTTATATCATTATACTGCATCTAAAACAAACGTCCGAGATCCGTGTCATCTATAAAGACAATCTTTTATCGCCGCAAATCGACCGACGAAATGAAGACCGTCGGTTTGCGACGAAAAGAAAGGAAGTCCTCGGTTTCGGTTATTTTCGTCTGTTTCCGTTCGCGGGAGATTAGGAGACGTGGACTTTTAAAGTCGAAACTGGTATTTTAATTTGCTATTTTTTTCACTACAAACTGTTTACACGACGTTTCAGGAACATAAACACAATTTACTTTTGTCTTTTACGATACAGACTTTCTTCTCATGTCAAAAACGTGTGCAGTCGCGTAATTCGTCCCTATTTCAACATCGAAATTACACGTTTAAAAAAAAATCTATGTTGTCCCCACTCACCCTTACCTTTTCACCTATCATAGTGTCAGCTGTCAATATGACAGAAGTGACAGAATGGGGGAAATTTGACCGGCTCCGTATTCGTAAATATTTGTGATATTAGTTGTTTTGTAAAGTAATAATAATATCGATGATTTTCTTGTCTCAGATGTTGCTAGTTGAAAATTTAAAGCCAGCATTTTATTTGAACTGTATTACGTTTTTATCCCCGCTGGCATTTACTGTATCACCAAAGAAAGATATCAAGCTAGGTATTCTTTGGCATAATTAGATAGAAAGAGCAGGGTAGAGGTCTAAAGAAACGGAAAGATTTCGCCTGAAAACGACCATTGCCCGCTGGACTACCGACGCACTTGTGACTTTAACTGCTTGTGACTATTTAATCAAATTAGGTTTTTTATAAATTCTGAACATTTGCTAAGCCAACAAGCAATATTTTATATTTAATGGAAATTGGATTACTGGCAACTTTTCGTACTATCAAACTCTAATAAAATTATAACAAAAAGGATTGCCTACATTATCAAATTTTCTACTTTTGGCGTAGAAACTTAAAGTCATTTTTATAAAAGCGAAAGTTTCGTAGATGTACCTCGAAAGAGAAACTCCCTTGCCAGTAGGAAAATGAGTAAAAATCTGGCGTTTCACAAAGCGAGTAGGTTCTAATTAATTACAGAAGAAAAAGTCATAGTCAAAAGTTTCAACCCCCTCCCCCCTGCGGCCCTTTTCTACCCATCTCCTGTTGAGTGTTCTGTAAGGGATTTTTCATGTTTCTTCTAATGGGATTAATAATACCTGGTAAAATTTATTACCTTTGTAGGTGACCAATGTGTCTGTCAGAGCTGCTGTCCTATTAGATATTTGTGACGGTCTTATAGGCAACTGATTCGAAAAAGTTGTAAGTACGATTCACCATTGACTGAAACTTGGCAAAACAGATCTTTTACGAGTTAAACAGTTACCCTCGATATCGCTATCCGGCCGTATTTTAAGGAAAATGAAAAAGGTTCTCAAACTCAAATGTTTTGCACAACTTTATCTCCCTTTTCTCTTTTTATGTTGTAATTCTATCCAAGCAATCCTTCAACTCGCCACCGGGGGCTGGCAATTCCAAATGAAATGTTTTAATTGCGAACGGAAGCGACTAATTTGGTGCTCATTGCTGAACTGGATATCAATCAGCCGAAACTCTCCCGCTCCGATGGCGATTCGTAGCGTTAACTTAGAGAGAAATGAGCACCACTACGAGCCGACTAAAAAGGTATCAGAAATTTTCCAACCTGGATAAAAATATTAAAGTCCATAACTTACGAATTAACGTAACGTAACGTAACATCACGCCCTTAATCACCGAAGGGGTAGGCAGAGCAGTTTGGTACACTCCCACGTTTCATCAGTTACGTTTGCGTCCCATGAAATAGGTGGTGAGCCTATTGCCGTACACCGGGCACTATTCCAGACTCCGAGTCACTACTAGAAATACTAAATTTAAAAAATCTAATAGTACCCGACCCGTGATTTGAAACCAGGAATTTGAACGAATGAACACAAGAACTAATTTAATCTAGGATGTATAACATTTCTTATTTACAGCAAAAACGTTTCTCCAATATTCGCATTTAAGAAAGTACGATGAATGTACGTAGCGTTGAATTTAAAAGTTTAATATAAAAATTGCTCCTTCCGAGCCAGGATTCTTTTGCAAAAACATTCTCATCACCATTGCCTCGAACGATTCATAAATATTTACAGGCATCTCAAAGCTCTTTAGAACATGAGGAGTGACCGGCTTAAGTTCCCACTGAGAAATGGAAGACGAAAAAATAATAAAATAGGATTTTAAATGTGAAAATGAAACGTCAAAAATATCTCCGAGGCGTCAACGGAGAGTACCGGGAAGGACGTTGATTGATGACTCCATTTTGTTGTGGAAAGACATGATTCTCAGTTTTAATAAACAGACTAGATTTATGAAGTTTGATTATTGAATATCTTTTCCTTTTTTTCTCTTTGTTTTGTTTTTACATTTTCCCGACGATGACCGCTTTGTTTTCCTAAATATTTTTATCGAATTTGTTGCTTTTATGATATGTAGATTGAAGATTTCTTAATAAAATTATTAAGAGATTTTTTATGGTGTCATGATTGTAGAGCAGTGATAGCCTAGTGGTTTGAAATTCGACAGGCCTTAACCCTCTCAATATGGGAGGAGACTCATATTCCAACAGTGGAATGTTAATGGGTAAAAAAAAAAAAAATGATTGTAGAGTAAATTATTTAACAACAGATATTCTTATATCAGCTTCAAGAGGTTTTATGTCATTTTTAATCATAGTTATCTACAAGCGACACGTTTTTCTATTGTTTGATGTTGTTGGCTCAACATGTTTTGCTGGTCCATTTCGTCTGCGTTGCTCTACCCACCTATTCTTCAGCAGCCGACGCAGAAGTTGTTTAGTCTCTGATAAACTATTGTCATTGCCCAGCGGCTATCCATAAATTTTAATATTTGAAGATGATGGATTTCTGATATTTGATTCTTATCCGAACTTCAATCGATATTTCAAGTGTTTATTTTTCCCGATTGTATCCGCTAGCGAATTTGAAACTGACAAAGAAATCGAATTTATCTCACATTTGACTATTACTATAAAAATAAAGCATTTATAGGTATTTTTGATTAAATCAGGACCATAATCTGCAACAAACCGGAAACACTATAAACCTCGTTATTTGTGTACCGAACGCCTCCAAAAAGTCATCCGCGCCGTTTTTCAAAGAACTTAGCACCCTTCTTAATTCGTAGCCAAACATCCCTTATTGACAACTTCCCTGCACTTAGGCGCTGTAGACTTTTGTAAGGGTGACAGTACAAACATTGTAGTTGTATGGTGACTTGAGAAAAAACGGCGATGACGTCACAAAGCGATCAAAACCAGAGTTCGTTTTTGAGAAAATGTTATATACGATACATTATAGTTCGAGGAACAAAACACATTAATTTGGCTTTTAATTTTAATTAAACATGAACATGAATTACATTTAAAAAGTTTAAGCGGAAAGGAATTTAATTTTCTTTATGCCATACCAGAATTAAAATGTCCTGTTGGGAGCCAAAGTCTAAATAATTCTCGTAGCACTTTTCATCCCGCATTTTACAATTCGATATTCTAAATTGCCTATTTCCTTTCCCAGGGATAACCTCCATTTTCGAGAAAATCAGCTGAGCGGTTTCAACGTGAAAAGGCGGACAGAGTTACTTTCTCAATCTTAATATTAATATGGTCAAGTTAAATATTTAGATCCAGTTACTTAAATTACTATCTAGTGAATATCATGAACAAACAAATAAACACATGTAGATAAAATGGCCACATCTACTCAGAACATATTAATTGCGAATCGTTGGAATGTACTACACTCTTCTACATGCTCCTTCGGAGGTGTGCAGGCGTGATGTTATGATTGTTCAGATCATACGCATGTGTCAGTTCTCCATTCATGTCAGTTACAGCGGTGGATTAATAGTCTTCATGCTTTGTATTTATATTGCGCCCCCCCTTTCCCCTCCTCTATTTTACCATCTGACACAACAATCTTCAATGTCTGAAGACTTCTAACATTGGACATAGGTCTCCTCTCATATTTAGGAGGAATAAGGCCATAGTTGGCAAACTATGGCCTTATTCCTCCTAAATATTAGAACGGCAGTTCTAGACTGTTGCAGTGTGATGAACTTTGAAGACCTTATAAGAAAAAATAAAACTTTAATGTATTACATTTGCACGCGGTATTTTATTTAGTGTACTACACTATACTCTATAAACTTCTCTTAAAAGTAGTCATAACATTGTGAAAATAGAAACATGCGAGAAATTGAACGCTAAGGCAGTAGATGACTAAAATGGGCACTTAAGGCTATAAACTAACACTTTCAATCATATAACAAAATTCTTATATCAAATATCAAAAACAAGCTTAAGTGTATGTGTGGCACCGCCCTTACTTCTATCGCAGTTTGCTTAGGCGTTAGGTTTTAGCATCCCTTAAGGGTGGCATAAACAGGGTGTATGCACACAAATAAGTAGTGTAGTCAAATATTTGTCCAATATTGCAAATCGGGCTGGGTTGTTTGCGAACCCCTATTTCTAACATGGACTGGCAAAGAACAAAACTGTTTTTATCATCGATGAATACTTGGAATAAATTTGCAAATATCGGCACAAGTAACCAAATTTAAGTTTTTAACGTATATAGTTTATTGTACAGTAGGTTAATAAATTTTAAGACACGTTTTTATATTATTATGTAACACACAAAGCTTGTTTTCAAATGCGAATGATTTCTGGACATAAAAATAAAAGCCGTTAACACAAAAGCTCGAATTTTGTTGTCTCAAGCGGCTACGCACGCAATTTTTCGTCTGAACTTAATGTACACTCATCTACAAAAATCTAATTACTGTCCTTCGAAACGCTAGCAATATATCATTTCCCATGAACAGCCCTACTGATGACGTCATCGCCGAAAGAATGATGGCGATTGGTCCAAACGACGCCACGTGACCGCCACGTGACAACTCTTTTGACACATAATTAGACAGAGGGAATTTCTAGCTGCGTTGTTAGCGGAGAAAAATTTACATACTATTGAGTAAGACTTTTATAGTGCAAATTGGGTGCAATCAGAGGATTATAGCAAGCGATTGGGGCGTTTATTCAAATGTGATTGTTCGGTCACACGTATGTTATTGAGTTCGAACTAAATACGCGAAAATTGTATTTAAATTTTACTATAACCTATTTATTGTACTCAAATATTTTAAATTATATATTTCATATCAATCATTGATTTAATATTAAAATATCAAATTACAACCAAATAGGAACATGTTTATGTTCAAAAAAGGAATAATATCGAAACAATAAAATTAAAAAAACCTATTATTTTGTTATCCGGCTGCAACCATTCTTAAGTCCTAATGTTCACAACAGATCACACCTCTCAACTATTTACCTTTAAAATTAGGGCTAATCTTCACCAAGATTAGTGGTGGTACCACAGTTGATTTTTTTGTTAAATATCAAAAATGCGTCAGAGAAGATAAAAAGACTATAGATTCTTTGAGCTGACCATAAGCACAGAATCATCCTTAATTTATCTTCCAAAGAACAGGAACTCTAGAGAAAAATAGCTCTATTGAACGGTCTCCTAAAAAAGTTTTAAACGCAGCCTTTGCCTCATTGTATAGATCTTTTATGATCAGCACCCGCTTCAAGTTTACGAAAAATTCTGTGTTATTTGCGCCATATGTAATTCTCTCCATATAATAGATGGAATATAACAAAAAATGCAGACACAAAGAATGAATGGGGCAGTTCAAGGCCGGCAGATGATTACGAATAATATTGAATACAATAGCACCCCTGCCATTGAAGAGGATTACTGCACAACGCAATAACTACCCTAATAAAATTGCCAGCTGCACGAATCAATAAGTGCAAGTCCCAATCAAATCAGTATCTCCTGTGATGCTTGCAACCCCAAGTGTTTTACTGTAGGGTACAACTGTAGAGAAAGGATAATCAGTTTCGGCCACCAGGGAAAAACATCAGCAATTTTGTTTTTAATCAGGCGAAAAATAAAAAAATGCGTCTGTCTGTCGTCTGTTCCTATCGGCAAATGTACAAATGCCATGAAATATAATATATCCTAAAATACGCTTGAAACCGCTCAAGGTAAAGTTACATACTATTCATGTTATAACCTAGGGTACATTATTGGACATTATCAAAACACAGACTTTAATTGAAAAATTCGTCCTGTATATTTACTGACAGTTTGGTAATAATTATAATAAAACCTATAAATCGCTCGAGTTCGTTTAGCAAGTCTCAAGTTCTTCTAGCGTTAATTTATCTAGTACAAGTTTTTAGTGAAATTGAACCGATTGCTAATAATCATTGACTTTAAAAATCTAGTTCTGGAGGCAAACAGTATTTTAATGCTAATCGATAATCCATAATCCGACATACTCTCTCTAAACACACCCTCGCTGCAAATTAAATCTGCAGCTTTCAGATACCCTCTTAAGGATTATTACTATAAATAATTTAATAAACGATCAAGAACGTGATGTATTGTACGGGCATTCATCGAACCTGGTAATCTACTTACTATAATCTGATAGTCTTACGGAGTGGACGATAAAAATTTGCAGCGAGGATTTGAAACCTTAAAACTACTAACGACTTACGATTTTTGTGTTCGTTTGCGACCTTACGTGTTACATACGAATACATCTTATGATTGTCACAAATTGTTTCTTACCGATCCTTATATTTCTTAGCAATTTGCATATTATAAACATTTTCTCTTGGTTTGTCTTCTGATATCCGTATTTCTCCACCTATATTTCTCCTTACATTTTGCGAGAAGAAAACTAGCTCAATAATTTCCAAAATAAAACGACACCATTTTAAAAGTAGCTATATTAAAGGAATTACTCAAGCCGTCACCTGGTCAAGACACAAGTGACATTTGACAGAACTTCTCAAAGGAGCTAATACTCAAAACCGTCACAACTGAAGTCCCATTTGACCGACGGACCGCAAGTGACCGTCGACACGAAGCGGCTGCACTAATTACGGTTTATGGCTAACAACTGTTATTGTGTATCCGTGACTTCGTCCCTTTAATGATGAGCAAATAAAATCACGCAGTAAGTAAAATCGTTTGAAGTGTGTTACCGATTATCGTAACATTTAAGTGACGTCGTAAGACCACTGGAAGTGAACTTTGCAATTAAATGATTTACAAATTACTTCTTATGTCTATCTATGCTCTTATTCTCTGGTATTTATTACTGTGATGAATAAAATAACGAAGAATGTTTTCTGATTCTACTGTACATTGTCTAACACTGTTCATTATTTAGCTCTCTAAAACTTTTCAATTATTCCATGCTTTAACAATGGATCACTGAGGATTTTTGAAGCAACAACACTTATTTATATTTGTAGTACATGTCATAGCTAAAGATGATATCCAAAACGCTAACTCAAGTTTAAGAGACGTCTCCAACGTTAGATTCGAGATTCTGCTACATCTAGAGACATAAATAGAACGTCCATGTATTCTGTTGGTTATACCGTCAAGTTCGAATTTTCCAGCTGACAGGGTTCCTCAAAGGCAGCGCAAATACGAATTTGTGCCGAACTCCCGTTTGTGCGGACGAGCGGACGGACCGCAAGCTGACCCTTGATTGAAGCGACGGACTAATTACCGAGGAATTCGATCCAAGAATTACTCATGAACATAAATTGTCCATATAGGAGAAATTGATCAGTCTAATTGGGACCGTATGCTATACTTTAAAGGGGATGAACAGCCATGTCGGTTTTATGATGAGTAAATTGAACATTGGATGAAAGACAATTAAATGTTTTATCTTGTACATTGAAACGAAGGTTGCCAAGACATTGAGAATTATGCAAATTTTGAAAACAGTATTAACGAAATTCAATATGAAGTATTTGAAAATAAAAATCAAAAATGTGACTCTAGACAAAATTTAATACACATTTTATAAAAAAAAATACTAATCCAGAAGAAGTACATTAATTATTCACGTGTCAAACATTCTCGACGAATAAAATTCTCTCCAACTAGAATACCAACGGTTTTAGGAAGCGGGAGGACAGAAAAACACTATTTACCGAGAAACCCCGTAGTCAGAGGGCTATAATCCCACGAGGGCAGGTTACTTGCAAAGAGTGCAGGGAGGTTTTAGCTTAAGCCGCGTTCGTGATTGCGTTTGAGTTAAAAATGAATTCAATTTTGGTTTTCAGTAGGTAAATTTAACGCGTTATAAAATAATCCCAAAAGTATACATGTTTAATATTATATAGATTAACTTGGACTGTGTTATACTCCTGTGCCATAGACTTCGAAATGGAAAATCGAAGAACTGCTGCAACTTAGCAAAAATATTTGTAGCTGAATTACCTTTACAATAGAACATTATTATTTATTAGGCTAGCTTGCTACATCATAGGCCACTTCGTTGCTTTCCATCAGGCAAGTCTGTGGCCAAAAGCTAGCC
>DWJK01004972.1:0-11510 GCA_018248815.1 Croniades pieria auraria
CCTTAACCCTCTCAATATGAGAGGAGACCCATATTCCAACAGTGGAATAACAAATGGGTCGATTATTATTATTATTATTTTATTATTTATAAAGATCATTACTATTAAACATTTCGTGAGTATTTATATATACATGAGTAAGACTCCTTAGAAGAAAGAGGAGGGTCCTTGTATAGGTCAGAAAACAGTTGGACCATGTTGGAAAAACATATGCAACTTAGCCAGTAACAATTCAGTTCTTAAGTCAGTACAGTAAAAAAATACTATTGCTACGTACATGTATGTATGTATTTAATTTTTATATTGGAACATTGAGGATGCTGCCCATTATTACGTTACTATAGCAGGTCGTACGTCACGGAAGTACGATAGTTGTTTGTGTAGGGACAGTAGAATAGTTCAGCGATGAAATAAATCGAGGTCTAGTTCGAGGTAAGCTTGTAAACAATAACTCTATTAAAATAATATTATTACTATACCATAACGCCACGTCCTAAACAGAGTAAACAGGGGGCACTTAGTGACAAATACATTTATCACTCCCTTCGTGAACGAACGCCAGTAAGAATGCTATTTTAATAACTGAAAATAATTTTCTAGAATGACATCCGACATAAAAATACGAAGGTGGAGAAATATTTGGATATTTTCATGTTTGTCGAATACCCAACAATTATTATGTATAACATATTTATTAATCATTTAACCCGACGCTTGCAGATCGCGGTATGGCGCAGTCTAACCAAGTACGGCTTACACGCATTAGCCGCTGACGGATAGCTGCGTAGGGTATGCGAGAAGCTGTGCTCTGCAATCCACATCCCGCATGCCCAATGTGGGGATTACCCTCTTCAGAAACCACTAAGGCGTCACATGTTTTTCGCGTCTAAATATATTTAATTTAGATATTTGTTTAACAATAAAACAGACCAAGAGAACACTATCCATTTAAGCAATAAAAAGACACAAAATAGAATATGATGCGGAGGTCCATCGGCTATTTGTAACTGTATAGTGTTCGAAGCGTTTAGAGGCGAATTATAAATTGCTCTTATTACGAGCATAACATCGTTAGCCGCGGAGGGCGGCGAGGCCTCGCTCGGACGCACGTCGTATATAGACGCAGTCGTGTGTATGTAACGTTGTTAGCGAAACGTCCATAATTTGAAGGCTAGTCGCGAAATACAACTCAATTAAACACACTTTCACTATTTCAACGTTTAATAAAGGTTAACATCCTTTTTGAGAGCACCACGAAGTCCTAGTGTTTAATACTTTAATACTCGCGACAGGCTTCCCGCTTCCTAGTTGTAATAAAAATATAATAAATATTATTATTTTCAATGACAACTGGTCGTTTATTAAACTGCTACAGGCAAATTTTCGAGAGTCATGACATGCGTTCTCCGTTAAAGCAGGAAAGTAATGTGCCGCTTCTTCTAAAACAACCGTTATTAACAAGCAGACCGTCAAATACCATAACCAAACGTTCAGTTTTCTTTAATCAAAGAATTTAATTAGCAGCTACCAGCCAAACATATAACGATGTTATTCCCTATACTTATAATATAGAAATATTAAATTTTCAATAGTCTCAATATACATGTCACAGGTTTAATACACATAATCTTATAATAATAATAACAATCTTTCTGCAGCCTAATTATGGTATGTTATTACCATAATACAATCCTCAGCCTAACCAGATACTTATTAACTTCATAATATTCTTTTATCTGCCTTATAAGTAATCTTTTATTAGCAATAAAATCGTCTGCCAGAATAGCCAATGTAATATAGGCATAGACAACAATTGATAATTGCTGACCACTACTAATTTTTCACATCTAATAAAAAAAACTACCATATTCAAAACATATACTCACAGTTCTGTTAATCACCACGCCGAAGTAGTCAATGAGGTTTTCCCCATAGAAGAAGTAGTTCGATGTCAGCAGGAAGTACCAGGAGAGGGAGCGGAACCAAGGCAGTCCATGCACTCGGTAGACCGCATATCCAATATTGATGATCTCCTCAAAGCATTTCACTTGGACACAAAGGACCTGAATTAATGGAACTGATTAGCCCTTGTGTCAGAAGATACATAATTACTACTATTAAAGGCAATTGTATATGCAATAACCCTTTAATATAAAATGTTTTACTCATTAATATAAAATGTATTATAATCAGACCGTTAACAGTAAAGTAACAAAAACAATTCAGTAAACATATAAAATTTATTTTTATTGATTTATGATTAGTTTTTGAACATCTAACTGTTAATCATATATAGTTTGTTCGTCTTTCACTCCACTCCAATGAATCAACATGATATTTTACATAGAAATTATTTATGCATGCCTAGAGATACCTCATGGTGGTGGTCAATGGTAAATACTACATTTTGTCCTAGGAAAATGTATGCCTCCTGGTATTAAAACTTGAGACAACAACTCTCACCCAGTGCTATTGTTTGGTGAGGAGATGATCAGTCTTGATAAAGGTCATAAAGTATTTAGAATACTATTTAAATCAAACCTCTAAAAGAGTGTAATTCAGAAAAAATTGTATATGGGACTTATATAGGCATTCAAATGAATAAATGTTTTAATAAGTGTTTGTACATGCATAGCAGTATTGATTTTAAAGATATATTTTTAATGAGCAACGTGACCATCTTTGCTGGAAAGAGTAGTGTTGAAAAATAAAATTGCCATATAAAAGCCTTAAACATATGATATTACAATTATGTAATTCATTGTGTTGAGCTGTCAAATTGATAAGTAGAGAGGCCAGGAAGAGGTTTCTAATACCTTAATGTTGTTACCAACACAGAAACAATGAATAAATATTGATGTGGGTAAAAGGCTAAGCCAAGTTACTGTGGTTAAATTATTTACGAGTATGAGTTATGTAGACTGCCTCGTTGGTCAAGTGGTTGCAAGCCCAACTGCCGATAGGGAAGTCCTGGGTTTCTAAACCTGGGTCTGGTATGATTAGGTTTTTCTAATTTAGAATTTCTATTAGTGACTTGGAGTCTGGATCTGTGACTGTTGTATAGCAATAGGCTCTGGCAATAACTGGTGAAATGTGGGAGTGTACTACACCCCTCTGCCTACCCCTTGGGAGATTACAGGCGTGCAGTACATTAATTCTGTTAATGTTGTGTTATTTATATAAATGAATACATACATAAAACTTTAAAATTTTAGATATGATTGATTAATCAATATCCATCTCATTTCCACAATACACCACTTCACCACTCCTTTACAATTATCCATTGGAATGTTGAAATGTGAATGGATTATATTAATTGATCTAGTATTAAATAAAGGTTAAGAGAATGAACTGCACGCCAAACTTATTCATACACAATCATCTCATACCCATGCACAGAAATATACCCTATAATATTTTAAGATTTAAAGTGATATTTATGGCTTAAATGTTGGATAAAACCTGTTAATCAGTGCTCTTATTGCTGTGAGAGCTTTGTTGACATATGTGTGAGTATTAAATATGCAATATATATTTAACATTCACTTTACTGTTTTTATTTTTTTTGGTAATTTCTATAGTAAGTCATTTATAATAAATATTTACTGTTTTAGACAAAACATGCTGTAAATTATTCAAACAAGATAATATGGAAGCACTCAATAAATTACATATATGTAAAGAAATATGTAAATAAAACTTAGATTACAATTTAAATTTTAAATCAGTTGTGACCTTGTCTGTTTCCATGTACAGTTGTAGACATCATAATATTACATTTTAATGTACATTAGAACAAGATTTTTAATTGCATGTTTTTATTGAAACCAAAAACCCTGATTATGACTTGTTTTGTAACAAATTAAAAAACATTTTTGACCAGACATGGATTAATTGATACAGTCATGACATTACAATGAATAGAGCTTTGAAATAAATATGTTTCCCAGTGTATATATTTTTATATCCACAAGTTATGAGAAAATGCTATTCTTTACAATTTTTTGTTTATGTTGAAAATTGACTACAATGATACTATATACTCATGAAATATTTATTTTAAATAGTTAGTATAATATTTCATCAAGAAATAACAAGGATTAGCTATTTAAGAATCCACAAAATGGAAAGCTATAATTCTTAACACATCAGCTAGTTAATTGTCAGAGAGAGATCAAACCAAAGCAACTTAATTCACTAAAACACTTACTACTTTTTTAAACATGTCTTCTTTACTAACAAACAATGAAAGCAACAAAGCTGTTTAACATTTCAGCTTAAGTATTAATTGTAATTGGATGGTTAATAATTAAGAGCTAATTTGTAGAAGACACAGTGATTTATAATACTTAAAAAACAGTCAAGCTGAGTTTTTTTTTTATTTAGCATTAGTCACATTTGGCTACTATCTCAGCTGATGAAAAGTGAGATGCACCTTAAGATATGGATAGATAAATATTAGGTAAGTTACAGAGATACAAAACTACAAAAGCTTTGAAGCATTTGCCACAAACAATATTAAGTTACTGTTCCTAACAAGAGATAAACAGAAATATGATTTTAGTTATCAATCTTCATGAAATCTGTATCAGTATATCTTCATGAAAGTCTCAAAGTCAAAAGTCAGGACATACACAGGCTTTCATAAAGATATAAACTATGGCACACAATAATTTGTTTTATTTTTGAGCTAAGGAAATTGTGATTTGAGTTAATAAGTTGAAATTATATAAGGACTTACCGTTATCATAAGTGCTAAAGGTCCTCCATAGATCAGCAAGCAGAATCCTCCAATCATCAACCAGGTGAAGATGCCTCGAATCACCCAGTTTCTCCATCTTTACAAAATCAATACATGAATAATACCGATGTGAAATAAATTGGTAGAGTAATAAAATTGTCTTTACTCATATTAATAAATTTATCAATAAAAATATGAAACTCAAATTAAAAGTCTACTTTTTAAATTAATATTATGTAAATTTTTATGTAAAAAAAAAATTATGTAAAAAATTTGCCTAAATATCACGAAATGTAAGTAACGCATCCTTACTCGAGACAAAACAGTTGCTGGCCACTACATTATAGTTCATCTATTCAAAATAGTAATTATAACTTATAACAATAAACCAAGGAGTATTTGCTACAAGAACAATAATATTCCATGTCATGAAATCAAATAGGAAGAATATAATAAATATTTTACCTCGATGAAAGCCCGGAAAGTGCGGAGTCGAGAATCTCAGGAGTTTTATCCGTACCTTGAGGCAAAGTTTTCGCTAATTCGTCGACGTACTTCTCCTCTAACACCTTTTCTTCCTCGGAGTCCACCTAGCAATCACAAGTAATTTGTTATTTAAAAAAATTCGTAATTAATATTCGCTTCCACACGAAAATTTAACAAATATATCTACATGATCAGATTCTCCAGCAGTTTCCACTTTATCGTTCGCGTCGCCTTCACCTCGCCGATGTCTTAGTTCACTCATTTTGATTCACTCAAACACCGCAAACAAATCTTTTATTTCAAACAGTAGGTACCTACAGAGCGCAATGAATCAAATATTTTAATACCATTTATGAGCAGAATCTATATCCGAATCGAAACAATGTTTTCCTTTTCAAGCAGTGCTGTCAAACGAAAAATCAATAAGTGGTTTAATTTTTTAAATGTTGCAAGTGTTTGTATTACGGTTTGTGTATAAAAGTAACCTAAATAAATACATATATTATTTTATTGGGCCATATCCTTATAGGTATATTATAGATGTTTTATTTCTTACATTACAAAGAATAATGAATAGTGGAATTTTAATAATGTTACGGTCGACAAATACTTTATAAAAAAATTTTGACTTTGAAATTGTATTGACAATTAATTTCTCTTGGTGTAGCCAGTCCAGTATCATTAAATATGATCTGTAATTTGAAAAAATTTTGTCAATGAGCCTCAGTAATTTCGATTGTAATTAAGTTTCATACGCGTATAATATTTAAATTGGCACATAGAACGTTTGCATTGGTAACGCAGGTGGTTGTCAAATTGACATATTAAAATGGAAAATAAACAAACATGGCGAATGAATTGGATGAATTTGAAAAGAATATAGAAAATGTGAGTATTGTGCATTTACGGAAAATACATTATATTTTAGAGTCCAAATTTCCGTCACTATTTTACAAGATTTTTCTGTGTTACAGTTAAAGTCTATTGTGCGAGATTCGTTTGCTCGAATTTATGCTACACTTAAAGCGAGGGAGTTGAAAACTTTGAGACAGCTCGATGCTATACGTAAACAATGCCAAGTTGACAAAAATATGAAAAGGAATTGTATCCAGAATATTCATATATATTACGAAAACGAGTCCACTTTATTAGATAATGTTAATAATTATGGTGTGATAGATTTTAAGAACCTTAATTTTGATGCTAACACTTTTACATTGGAAGAGTGCGTGGACCTCGATGATGACCATATATACTCCTATAATATAATCGAGGATTTAGCTCAATACGATAAGGAGCACTTAAATGCTGTAGAAGACGCTGACGTGAAAGAGAAAACCAGAACCTGTGCCCGGATGTGTAACATCGGGATCCAAACAGAAGAGATTCCAAAGGCATTACGAGATATGGATTTACTGTTTCCTGTGCATTCAAATGAACATAATGAAAAACACTCATTTCAAAGTAAGGAAACTGCTAGTGTAAATAATCAGCCAAATGTTGTAGAAGATGATAAAAGTGAAAGTTCCGATTCAGATCCTAAAAAGATAAATCCGACTGACGATTGGTTGAATTCTATAAAAAATCATCCAGAGACCGAGCCAACTCAAGTAATAGATGTTATGGAGCACAGCACTATAGCTTGTTCCTAATTTAGTTATGTGTTTGTATGGCACCTGGTAATTTTAATAGGTACTTAAACTAGCATTAATTAAATTTTATATTTTGTCACAATTGTATGTTTTATTTTTTCATTTATAACAAGTGTTGGTGATAATCCAGTACTATGTCAGTGTGGAATTATATTGTAAATACTTATATTAATAGAAGTAAACAAAATGAATTTGCAAGCCTCTTATCTATAGTCTTTAAATTCAATTGTTATGAACATGTTCAACACTGCCTTGTTGGTTGAATGTTGCTAGTGTGATTGCTTATCAAAAGATCTTGGGTTCGATTCCTTGGTTGTGTATTAGTCGAATTTTAGAAATCAGATTTTTTAGTAGGAATTTTCACTAGAAAATTTACCTTAGTCTAACTTATAACAAATGTATGGCTATAGATAAACCATCTATTGCATGGTGAGACAAATTTGATTGGTGAAATGTGGGAGTGTATTACATTCTTCTGCCCTCCTCTTCGGGGATTGCTGATGTGATGTAACATATATATTTATGTACATGTTGGACTTGTGTAAATAGTGACATCTAAGTTATATGCTGCCACTCCTGGAAAAATCCTGGCATCCACCTTTTAAAGTATTTGTGATTTAGAAACACAATATATACTTACAAGAACAGTAAAGGAACACATAGTGATGAACCCTTCTCATTAGAATTATCCATATTGTTCACTAATGTGTGAATTGTGCCAAAGTGCCCTTGGTCACTGTGGCAGGCTATAATCTAAACCTTTCTCTAAGAAAACCATGCCCAACAATAGAATTATTAAAGGGTGTTGATACACATGCAAACGTGTATGTTCACAAAAATACTTTTGATACATTTTAAAAGAATTTTTTGCCGTTTTATTGGTATTATGGATATTTATTGGTATTAAGTGGTAATGTGATGGCAAATGCTTAAACATCTTACTGATTACCTAAAATTTTGTGTCACATCTAAACTACATGATCGTAATTAATTATTACGAAAATATTTAATTTACACCCTATACTTAAAGTTTATCAGGATAGTTATTGTTTAAATCGCCCGCTTTGGTTCCGTGTCAATTGGAGTCATAATAGGACATGGGCATTCCTGCTTAGTTTTCGAGGATAATATTATCACAACGATTCCAAATAGAACTTTTTCTTTACACTTCGTACAGCTATTCGTGAATTGAATCTAAAATATGACAGTTTAGTTGAAATATAATTGAATGAAAGTTACACATTTTAATTTAAACATTTTGAACGCTATAGAATCTTATTTTTTTACACCATATTGAAATGACCAATAATTGGTGCATATTCCCTTTTAGAGAATGTAAAAATTACAATTTATTAGTTGCAAGGCCACTATTGTAAATATATATGCAGAGTACAGGAAAAACTATATGCTAACAACATTTCTGTGTTATATCGCTTAGGATTTTGAAAGAAAAGATTGTTACAACTTGAGGAGGCCTGAAATACATAAAGCCAAAGTATATTTCGTAGAAATGCATGTATGAGGAAAAATAAATACACTCAGTTTTAAAGCATCAACTTATATTGTTAATACATCTTTACAAATGGCGTTACTGAACACTTAACTAATATGCATTGACTTTCGATTATATTTCCTAATGAATAAATATTACCCTTTATTTCGCCTGCACTTTGAGTGCGGTGAACAAATTAATATAATGTCAACCAATCATTCATTACCAATCCCATTGCCTGATTTTCTCTTCTCACATTATATTATGGTTTTATTTATGGCACTTATACATGACATTTTACAAAACGAGTCCTTATAAATTCCCATCATTGGATGGAATCTGTTTTATGGGGAAAGGTATTCTAGTTTGTACTCAACTTTGTCGCTGGAAAGTGTGATGGCACGAACAGAGGTGCAAATGTGTGGAAAAAGGTAGGTAATTTTAATACTAAAGGAGTGATAGTTGAAGTAAATGTGCAAGAAGTTAGCGAAATGGAAGTAAGTGTACAGTTGTCTAATACGTTAATTATGAGTTTACGATATTAAGGCAATTATTAATCGTCTTAGGCACTACATTTCATTTTGGATGGTTAGTTCTTAGGCCAATACATATGAGGATAATTTATTGTCTCAATACATTTCGCGCGAGTTACAAACTAAAAAATTACCGAACCTTACGATAACATCGATTCGAATGAATACTGCGATACATTGTTTTCCTACGTTGATACTTTCGATGATAAGTTAGTAAAGACTTAAAAAATTCATTAGAAGGATACATGTAAGGGATAAATTCATTTAGTTGAGAGTACAAAATCTCAAATGAGTACAAAGATCAAACTAACTATGATAATTATATTGCGAATCTAAAATAGGTATGTTATGAAGAAGTTATGAATAAGTAATACAACTAGCTTATGATTATGTGTTAAGGCTACTATTGTACATTTTAACAAAATTAACAATTCTTATGTACTATACAAGGCCGAAGTCGGTGCACACCGCGGCGACATCGCGATTGTTCTGCTTTTCGGAGTTGGCGGCCATGTTTAATTCGACCAACGTATCCACGCTATTTATACTGACGCCCTTCAAAATTTTCTGTGCTGCTAAACTAGTGAAATTAAAGCTCAAGTCGCTCAAACTCGGAAAATTGTAAAAATCCTGATTGTCCTTTTTCCCTTCCTGACTGAGACTGTACCTTTTTTGTTTGTTTTCTAAGCAATTTATCTTCTCAGTTGAAGTGTTAATATCTTTAATTGGTTCCTGCTTTTTCAACGCCAGATTTGGCTCCGAGCCGAGTACCGTCGGTTTCTGGTCAATGCCCTTTGTTAATAAATTCGCTATCGATTCAGAACTCATTCTGTTATGATTGTGTACGTTTGGGAGACCGTTCAGCATTTGTAGTGCTGCGGCCTTTTTTAATAAATCGACACTTTTCAGTTCGCTATTCGAATTTATATTCGTTTGAATACCGCTGTTTGCTGAGGATAGAGCATTCTTTTGGTATCTTAGACTACCCAAAGATCCAATTATGTTGTCGTAACTCTTAGTTGGAGTCGACGGATTGCTGTTCGTCGTTGTTTCCAAATTGTGTATGTTATTGTGTATAGCAGGCGAAGACGGATTGGATGCAACTTCATTGGTATTGTTTAGTTGATTTTTATATATAAAGCTATTATTATTAGTCGCCCCGCCAATTTGCAATGATAATTTACGATTGTTATTCATTCCTGTATCGTGCATCGAATTTTTATTGAATTTGTTTTCCTGAACTTTGATCGGCTCTTGTTCTTGATACATTTGCTTTTTCTTTTCAACAGATACATCAAATGAAGTTTCGGTTGGGTTTTTTGTCGTTTGATTAGTAACGCCGTTTTGAGATACGGATACCACTTGTCTGTCGTCGTTAATAATATAAATGTTGCTTCCATTACTAGTTTCGGTAACTTTTCCGTTTTCAAAAGTAATAACTGAACGAACCGGAGAATTTTGTACATACACTTTGGTGTTCGTTCCACCGTTCTGAGAAATGGTATTAGTTGTGACTTTAAGAGTAATCGAATTATTAGAGTTAGAACTTGCAAGCATTGTTGTGGCTGGATTCTCTACTTTAGCCCCAAGAGTTTTGTTATGCAAAGGGGTAGCGGTTTTTTTGGGTGTGGATTGGCAGTTTTTTGGTGAAGTTTTGGGTGAAATATTTTTGCCATTCTTTACAGTTTCACCACCGATTATTGGTGGTTTCGTCCTATACTTATGTAAACTTTTAGGTGAACTCTGCAAACTTTGAACTTTGACCAGAGATTGTGCTCTGCTAAGACCCGGCGCTCCGTTGCTATGACTAGGTGAAGGTTTCAGTGTGCGGTCTGATATGTGTGATTCTAAGCTGGAATGACCGCTGCTACCACTTGTGTGGTAGCTCCTTTTCATTGGCGAATTTTGGTTGTCTATTTGCCCATTTTTACATTCTTTTCTTGGTGTTCGATGTGTGCTGGTGCTCTCCAAGCTCGATGGTCCGCTAGTTGACATTACATGATCTGAATAGTCTACTCTTCGTAAGCTGCCGCTGGAACTATCCCTTAGTTTGGGGTCGCTGTGTCTTTGTGGAGATCCGAAATGATCTAAGATGGTTTTGTTCGTTGAACTCCTGCTCAAAGTTGATCTTGGAAGACTTCCGGAACTCGGACTCGAATGCCTCACTGGTGAATGATCGTACTGTACAGAGCCAGCTAGCCCTGATTCGGTAGAGAGATGTCTTTTGTGCCTCCGTGGAAGTGTCGACGATCGATTGCTAATTTCCGAACCGTCGTAGTACGATGACACGTATGAAGTTTGACTCTGCAACGACTCCTGAAAGTAAAAAGAAACGCGAGATTATAATCATCGTCGCTCGAATAAAAACAACACACGACAATTTAAGACGAATAGTCTATGTACTATTTTGACTATCATTATTATGCATGATTAAAAATGTACCGGCTTAACTCACGTAGGTTTTTCGGGATGGAAAACGAAAAATGTACGTGAATTAAGCCGGTACATTTTTAATCATGTGTAAATTTTCTGTTCTCTTCATTTTATAATTAAGCTCCTTCCAGTAAAGGTTGTCTGGAAGAGATCGCTCGTTTAGCGATAAG
>DWJK01004973.1:0-11509 GCA_018248815.1 Croniades pieria auraria
TCCTTTTAAAATGTCTGCGACGCTTGCCAAGTGCTGCTTGGTAGACTTCACACGCCTTAGAGAAAATTATGGAAAACTCTAAAAGGAGCGGGTTTTATGATACTCCCCCTTTGTCATTATGGGCCAATATGCAATAGGTTTTGCAATTTAAATGTGCCCTGCACATTTACCTATAGTTAGCGTGCAATGTTTTTAAATTATAGCGATTGAAATTTAATTTTGGAATCCATTTTAGTGTACATCCTGTACTATAAATAAATTGGTGATAACAGAGACAATACTTGAGGTCATTGTTTGGGTAATCCCCGGTGGAAGAACGGCGAGCCCCGAAATGCTTAAAGCATGATGTAACTGACGTTCTTCCACGCGTCAACATTGATAGTCAGACAGCATTCATAACTGTTTCTTGTGTTTAATTTGAACTGTACTACTCTATATGTAGATGTAGGCATATAGGCTGTTGGCCCAGTCTTAGCCCATCGTGTAAAGAGAGGAGACTCGAGAAATGGTTACAGGTTTGGTGATGGTGCTGATGATGATGAGGAATTTAGTATACCAAATTGATCAAATCAATGCTCTAAGTATACACATTTAACTAAATATTGACCAGTTATTGATTTGAGAGTATTTAGTATAAGTTAATAATTTTTTTCTCGAGATTTTGTGACTATGAAAATCTAGTTTCGATTTAGTTCAATATTGTTTAAGGTAGAGTTTAAAACCTTAACAAAACAAAATATATTTTAATACTAACTTCTTTACTTAAGTAATGTTACTTTTTTAAACATTTCACCCAACTAAACACAATTTTTTTCGATGGAGTTCCAGACCTCTAACTAAAGAAGAAATTTACATTTAGATCCGCCGTTTGGAAGCACACCGCGATATCTATAAAAGTCGCAGGCAGACAAAGCTTCAATCTGTCAGCCGTCATTATCCGTCAAACCGTATCGCGGTAATAAGCGCGCGCGGAGCCGGGGCGCAGTGCTAGCGAGCGCGTATATTTCCCTGGAGTGGTTGTGTTGTTGAACATAAAGAAATATCTCTCTGTGCGTACCGTGACGGTCTTTCTTTCACTGCGCGGATTTGTTAGTTTTGGTATTTGTATTGTTGTCTTTATTTTTATTGTTAATACCATTGCGTTTTGACCCCACGGTTACTCCATAAGGAACCTGGACTGATGTTATAATGTCTGTACTATTATGTGTCTTCAGAATAATAGAACACTCTATACATTCTATCTAATAACAGAACACTCTATACATTTGCTAAAAGTCTAACAAGAATTGTGAACCAATGTCACTTTTTTATTAATGACTTTAAAGAAAACTTCGGTAGGTACTTAAAAAGCCCAAAATATCTTACATAGATAAATCGACCATCACTTAATATCCTCAAATATAATATATGTGATTTTAATGCGCTGTTCCAGTGTGTATCGAGCTCGTTTCTAGAATGTACTAGAAACTTTTGTTCACAGATTTAGCCTATCTATCTAAGCAAACACAGTATTACCAGTGATATTTAGAAGGTTTACGATTTGTCAAAAGAGCTGTAATGCACTTGTGTTAGTCTAAAAATCCATTATTTATTATATTACCCATGACAATGTTGGTATTCTTACACGCGTTTAATAGCAAAAAGTAAGATGCGTAAAAGGCGTAATTATGTCATAAAATTATATTTTATATAAATATTTAAATAAAGCGCATAATACGTTTTGAATATTTCGTTGACGATTGGTAAATAAAATTGTCATTAAAAGTATCAAGACCGATCGGGTACGACACATTAGAAAAAATCCATTTCAGCTGAGCCAAGAGACGTTATAAGTAGGATTTGGCGCTTGGAAATCCAGTGAAAGGGACAACAAATGTGCCAGAGGGGGACAGAGGATGTCGAGTAAATGAAATGCATGTACATAACCCAGCATCTACGTATATAGATTGAACATTAAATACAATTGGCTCACAGATAACGTAGACTTATTCGAGAGAGATGAAAATGGGAAGGCGATGGAAAAAGGCGAGCGAGGACCCAACCATGAATACAAATGCTTTCTTGTGACCGACATTGGTTTTGTTTATGTTTACCTAGATTACTTTAAGTGGATTGAAACTAGTCGAGATAGTACTCTTTGTACGTAACGGATGGTTGTTTTGGAATAAACGATGGATATTTATCGGATAGTTGAAAATCATTGTTAACGAACGGATTAAGTGTTTTAGATTCCTAAATTTGTTTTCTATAGCGAACTATGTACACTTTAGTACTCAAATTAGCTGTTAGGAATAAAACGCCTAATAACTATTTTGGAATTTCTTTTGAAAATTCCGATATTAGGAGGCATCTTTTTTGGAATAAAAAAAAACTATCACTAAAACTTACGCATTATGTTATACGAAAAAGCGGTGGGATATTCATTAAACTACAATTAACTGAAGTCAAATTATGTGAAAAGTTTCGTTAATATCACATTTTGCTCAAACACACAAAACAACTCGTTTATACGATCTACATTATTACTAATACAATGAAATCCAAACGAATTTGAAGTACAGGAAGCAAAAACTCAACATATTTTTTCAAAAGAGAAAGCAAAACAATAAACTTCAAACGAAACGACTGTGTACCTTAGTATTCGTATAAACTATGACTTTGCAAAAAGTATCCAGTACATCCCCGCAATAAAATCTCGGTTTTAGTAATATTTTACAGCAATAAAAGTTGATGTAAGTTACACAAAAGTTCCGTTTAAGGCCGTCCTTAATGGGAGGCATGATAAGAACATAAATAGAGGAACATTCCGGCTTCAGCGGACTTAAACACAAGTAGGGTGGCGAACTCCATAAAGTGTTGAATTTATAACTTCATGTAAATAAAGTTTTAAAAAGGAGTGTTGGTGAACAAAAGCCTCGGCCTCGGGAGCCATTAATAAAAAGTTCATTGCAAAGTTTCGCAATATTGCTATAGTCTGACACGGCTCATTCATGCTTAGGAAGTAAGACTTCTGGCTTTTCTAGTTTGTACCAGAGTAATATTCTTTATGGAGAATGTTACACTGTTACAATCGGCCAAGTCATAAGCATACAAGCTTTTTAGGGTTCCATTATCAAAACGACTTGATCATATATTGTTTGTGTATAGATAATAACTACTATGTTTAGAATGAAATAATAATTAGCTATATAACAGCCCTCCGGACCGGTGGAATGATGATCTGCGAAAGGTTGCAGTCAGATGCCGGAAGCGGCAAACCGAGTATAGAGCGCGATGGCGCGCATTGGGGGAGGCCTATATCTAACAATGGACTGAGGAAGGCTGACGACGGTGACGATGTAACAGTGATTATACAAGATAGTGATTAAACATAACAGTGACTATGTATACTAGTGACTAAACATGTTAGTGACTATATATGTTAATGACTAACCATATAGTTACTAAACATAACAGTGACTATGCTTACTAGTATTCACTATACCTAACAGTTACTAAACATAATAGTGACTACACTTATTAGTGTCTATACACAGTAGTGACTACAGAAATAGTGTTGTCTACTGTGTCGTGGACTAGCGCTAATCTTTACGTCCCGGTTAGAAACCAAGTAATAAAAGAAGTACTTCAACAATTAAAATGAAGGGGGATTAGATATATTTTAGACAGAAATTGTGAATATTATTTTTAACCTATCAACAGGTCTGGTGCATTTTGCCTTTTATATAGCGCATTTATGCAATAAATTATTATTATAATATTATTATATGGCGTCTTGGCAAACGTCGCGTAGCACGCCTTCCCGCTAGGTGGAGTGACGACATAAGCAAAGTGGCTGGCAGCAGTTGGATGCGATGAGCTGAAGATTGAGCTCAGTGGCGTGCCATTGAAGAGGCCTATGTCCAGCAGTGGACCGGAGTAGGCTGATGATGATGATTATTATATGTTCGTAAGTATTTAATGACTGCCAAACTCCTTAGGCATAGATTTTAGTCTAAAAAACGAGGCGGATAGTTTTATCTCTAGTATGCCCAAGATATTTATTGTAGTGTAATTCTTATTCACACGTAGGTACTCGTATTTTCGTGTCTTAATATTTTGCAGTGTTACGGAATTTTGTTTTAGGAAATGACAAGGAGCAAACAAAAACGTATCAATTGATTTTATAATGTTGAAAAACTAGTGTAATGAAATATGAAATGATTTTTGGATGTTGGATCACCTTTCTGTGTCTGCATTGTGAACATAACCATACATGTCTCCATAATATTCGCTCCGCCGTTTAAGTGTTTCACTTTTAAGTGTGACGCAATACATGTTCATTTTCAGTTTGAATCTGATTGTTGGTTGCAGAAGAAAATTTTATGAAAGAAAGAACGAAAATGATTTTTTTAAAATTAAAAGTTAAAATTGAAACCAGAAGTTCATACTGCCAAAGCATTACTTAATGTGACACTGAATGTAATGAATTCTTCGTTGCGTCGTTTCGCATTACGTTTTATGCGAAACAAATTATTTAAATTCTAGGAAACTACATGCAGTATAACAGTACGAATGAGAACAGATGGCACACTACTCCAAGACGCTGACATGTCTTACACGCGAAACTCCTCCCAACTCTTTTTCCATACGGAGCCGTTTTCTCAGATTTCCCCCATTTTTCCGATACATGCTCGCCAATAGTACGAACGTGTGTGGGTGGGCGGGGCTTCGGCGAATTTATTGCAAATTCTTTCTACGAGATATCGACTGGAAAGTATTCGTTCTCGATACTATCGACTCTGTTCCCTTGGAACATTTTGCTGTAGTTTCATTATGAGATATTGGTGGTCTGTTTAACATTCCGAGCTAAAATTTCAGATATCAAACATCTGTCACCAACCGTATGTGTTTATATCACTTCAAATATAAGTATAGAATTTGTGCTGTCTACTAACCAGAACAGGGAATTCTAATGGTTAGAAAAAATTTATTATTTTCTTGAAACCTTTTGTGGTTTTTTTTAACATATTAAAGATAACTATTTTAAAACCTAGTAGCGTTATAGTTAGCTGTTTATTTAAATTTTCAAAATATTTACTTTTTAAGTGTTACTAAGTGGATTCGATTCTTCTTTACCACACATAAGTCTGTTCTCCCGCGGTTATCTGCAGTTCCACTATCATTATAACACTTGTTTTATCATTTTTATGATATCGCTACCTCATATCCATTTTTCCAGATTGTTCCAGAACCATTTTTGTTTAATGTGCTGTCATCCAAACACAAAAGCTTTCTAGTTTATAAAGTATGAAGCATACACCAGCATGATTGTGTTTAAGTTCGCAGAAAGCCTAAACAACGGACAAAGGCGGTTATTGCAATGCCCGGGCACGTGTCCTCAACCGGGTCGTCTTATGAGAAATTCTTTCTTTGAGCCACCCGCACGTAAATTGATTTTAAGACGCTGGAACTTTTAGTGTAGAGTAATTTGCGGGCAGAGATATGTATTTTTTTTTATTATTCTATACCATACTACGAGTACCATAACTGTTGGTTATGGTACTCGCGGGCGTAAACCAAGTGAGCAAAATATATAATGAATTTTGAAGTTGAATGGGTAATTATGTAGATTAAATTAGACCCCAAATAAGAATAGTCCCGTATATAAGTATATATATAAAATATAATAAAGCCTATACTTATGTAACGGAGTCACTTTGTATTATTAACTATATATTCTCACGCCATATAGCTTTCGGTGTTGGCAGAGGGCACGAAGTGGCAAATCCTCCCGTACCAGACAAAGTATTTGTACATTCGTTACTCTATTTCAGTACACGCAACAGTTTCGCTGACTTCTGACTTATGAAAGACAGGTATGCACGTGAAATATATTAACTAGTCTATTTTTCTGTGTTTAACATTTTTAATTATCACTAAATATTCGGTCGAAGATGACGTTTTTCGATCCTTTTCCAATTACTTTGTGAACGATTAAATTGAAGATAGAGTTACTGATATATTTTAGCAACAAAATGTTGTACATTGTATAAGGTTCATTAATTTTTTTAATAAAATGAGGTTTTTTCGTGGATGTGTTTGAAAATTACCATTTGTTACTAATTTATGGTATTTTATTTTTAGAATTAAAACTTTTGACGGAATTTGTTTCTCAATCAAGATTTAATATATGTCATAAGAACAATTTTAATCTGTGCCCGGTGTATGGCAGTAGACTTATCTCCTATTCCATGTTAGGAAGTAAACGTAACTAGAGAAACGTGGGACTGTACTACACACCTCTGTCTACACCCTTCGGGGATTACAGGCATTATATTATTAATTTTAAATATTGTTCCGTTTTTTCGGATACTATTAGGATCTAATCTATAGTGTTTCAATACATATCAAATAAAATTTAATTACGATTGTTTCTACTGGTTTGTTTAAATGAAAAATGCATAATTATGTACAGTTTATGTTAAAAATTACTTTCGTTATACAGAAAAACTGTGTTCCCTCCGGCAAATGTAAGCCTAAATGTATGCCTCTGTTGATTTCTTACTCTGTTATTTTTAGCCGTGATATTAGCTGGGAAAGTTGATACGATGCGAGCAAAATATTTAACGTCCAATTCACGCGATATAACAGAATTACAGACTTTGCCCATCTCGTAACACACGCTGGGTTCATACAGAATACGGCAAGTTTGCTGTGCAATCTGAGAGTATACTCTGTTGAATTTGTAAAATATTGCCTTTTTTTCGGCCTCAAACACTTTTAATGGTGAAGATATTTTCGGAGATCCTACGTACTTAATGTTTCGGAGTAGTTACGGTAACATCTATGTACTGTGTTTAAAGTATTTTTAATATGTTTGAAACGACTATATTAATAATTTATTTGGAATTTTCCAAATACATAATAAATTTTTGGTTTTGCTTATTATTTATATTGGATGTGGGATTTTATTGTGTGATTATGATTTTTCATTTTAATACCGTCTCCACGGACTTTTGTTCTGCAATATTATTACAATCAATTGTTATGTACTATCTACTTCAAAATATTTGATGACAAGATAAACATTAGTTTGTATATTTGAAAAAGTGATGCACAAAGTAACCGTTACATTCATTAAAAATATACCTCTTAAACTGAGAACCTTATTAACGTATATTTAAAAAAAAACCGCTTAAATTGTGAAGCTAAGCAAATGTATTTTTTAAATTTAAAAACTTTATCGTATTCGATTGGAAGTGAACGACCTGACGAATATATTTGTGACGGTACTAATTAACGGGTCGTGACTAATGTGTGAGCGAATGGAAATATTTTTGGTATCAATAGCTTGGGATAAGTGTGCTTGGTTAGTCAAATATACTACCAATATCCCACTTAATTTGTTTAACAAGTATGTGTGTACTACTTAGGAATCTTTTAGCGTTTTTTAAGTAAAATGTGGATTTTTTTTCCAAAGTATATTAATACTATCTCGTAACAACAGGTCCTATATCAAACGTTATACATATGAAACGTTAAAAAAGGTTTAATAAAACTTTTATCCAGTTAAGATATGAGACTTTTCAAACAGTTCATCATCAGCCTATTTTTGTCCACCGCTGGACATACCTCTCAAATGGATCGTCAGAGTTATTAACTCTAGTGTGTATGTGTGTATCAACTATATGCATCTGATACATATTTTAAGAATTGGGACTGAAATTATATAAACATACAAAATTATATGTGTAAAGAAAGTATAAAAAATATTGGGCGGCAAAATAGACGCCAAAGATTTGAATTTAGCGCCATTTATGCGATAGAGTTGCCACAGAAAAAACATACCCATACCTTTGGGTAATTGAAAATGAAGCGCCGCATGAAAAGGAACAATAAATAATAATAAAAAATTTTTTTGTTACAATTTGCTATACATTTATATATATAAACGTTTCTGGTTTCTGGTAATCAGTATTCATTAAACATTCAATGATTTGTTTAACGTCGCCAATCAAACTACCGTAATATGCGCCGATCGGTACAACACATCGTTCATATATAAACAGTGTCTAAGCAATTTCATTTCATTATGACACATTACAAACACTTATTATTAAAGCCTTAAGATTGAAAATTGCTTGCCTCATGTGTCATAATGAGTATTAGTGCCGCGGTGCAAGCAGTGCCTAAACAATTTTATTTTTTTATGACACACCAGTGCCCCCTATTGCAGAGAGTTAAGGTTTAAAATAGCTTGAATCGCGTGTTACAATGAAAATTATTATACCCGACGTGCCTTCACGACTTGGCGACTCGATTGAAACGGAATACCGAATTGAATTCGATCGTCCGATTCAACTCTATCTGTGACGTGCTTTGTAACAATAATGTTATTTTCTACGATAAGCTTTTAACCAGCTGCAGCTTTAAACCTCTCTAGAATTTAATTATGTTTATGATTTTAGTTCTAACCATAGACTCAACATTGTTCTGCCGCTGCCATAGACAAAATGCATTTTATGTTTTATTGTAAGTAACGGTAATGTTAATTGCCGGTGTTTAATATAAATGTCAAGATTTATTACAATAATTTCTCTGTGACTGCTTTTTCTCTGCTAGAAAGTTAAATTTCTAATTTCTATACGTCTAGAAACACTATTTGTAATTCTGAAAACAATCACAAATTAAGAAATAGGTACTATTATACGAGCAATACGACACGGCAAACACTTAGCGAAGAAATCGCTAGAGATAACTTACATTTGCGATGTAATCATTCTCATTAGGATGTAATGAGAAATATTATACAGTTCCTATTTAGGTTGTAACGAGTATTTATACATGGATGTAACGTATTAAAATTCTTCCCCATAATCTCAAAGATGGATTACGTAGATTCTGCTGTAATGGTCATATTAGAGGCACGAAAGGTTGCATCGAGCACAGAATGCCCGTGTGCATTGTTTATGGTTTCCTGACTCATTAGCCCATACTTGGCTGCATGTATTTGTATTCGTATTCGTTAAACGACGCGGCTAGCATCCTGTAATTACTTCCTCTCAGATTTGCCGAGCCTTGCGGAGCGTCGGGAATTGTTTATTTGTGAGTATCAATTCACTCGGCACCAAAATTAGATTACTTAACAATAGGCCTCGAGGAATGGCTCCATTGAGAGTCCCGTCTAAATGTATATTTGAAATGATCATAAAAATTTCATTTAACGTGAATATTATTTCACTATACATTTATATATGCCAGCAGTGATAGCCTAGTGGTTAAAAATTCGGCCTCTCTCTCCGAGGGTGCTGGGTTCAAATCTATGGCGGGCACCTTTTTACAAAAGTGCGTTATAAATTTAAATATCACTTGCTAACGGTGAAGGAAAACATCGTGAGAAAACCTGCACACCTTAAAAATCATAAAAAAAATTAATTCTAAGGTGTGTGAAGTATGCCAACCCGCACTTGGCCAGTGTGGCAGACTATGGCCTTAACCCTCTCAATATGAGAGGAGACCCATATTCCAAAAGCGGAATGATAAATGGTCGATTATTATACATTTAATATCGAATATTACCGTTCATATCGAATATTATTAAAGTTATTTCTAAAGTCTATGTCCAGCAGTGCACGGGAGTGGACTGATAATGATGATGACGATTTACTATAAGGTAATGTAGAATTTGTATACGATTCGATCCGCCCCGTGACATTATTACGAGTATTTAAGAAACGTTATAAAACGATTCTCATAATAATTTTTCTTTCATTTTCTCTGTTAACAGATGCTGTTTGCACGTGTATATGCAGTTCGCAGTTCTCAGGTCTTTCCCAGTTACGATTATAATGGATACATACTGACGTACACCAGTTGCATTAACAATTATACAGTACTGATACCTAAAGTAGTGATACGGGTTAATAATTAGTTAATAATAGACCAGTATTGACTAATAGTTGTCTTATTGATAAATAGTGTACGTTGGACTAAATGACACAGACGTATTTGAGTCTTATTAGAGTGCCACGTTGACGCCTTCCACTTTATAATCCACTACAAAAGTGACAGAATATGTATTAAATGAAGTGATAAGGGATATTAAAATTTTGTAGAAATTTTGAAAATATGTATGCATAACGATGTCTTCAGGAAATTTAATAATGATGTTTGTTTAATATGTTTTTTTTATTAAAGTAAACATGCCTCTTTATGCCGCCCATCCAATGTTTGATGGTCTTCTCAAGTGTGGCAATTCAATCCCAATTAGACGGAAACTTCTCTTTGAGATCAGGCAGTGTTGCCAGTTAGTTCACAATGGTACTGAGGTCTAACTTGGAACGCGTGTTTGCCAAAGTTTATCCACAAATCTAAACACAATTAGGTTCATACCGTTCTATGTGTTGCTTGAAGGACATACTCGGTAGATCTGTTGCTAGGTGAGAATTGTTAGACTTTGCTGCTAGTTTTGAATGATCACAACATTTTTATTAGCCTTTGACTACCTCGTTGGTCGAGTGGTTACAAGCGCGATTGCCGATCGGGAGGTCCTGGGTTCAAACCCGGGTAGGGTACTATTGGATTTTTATAACTCTGAAATTTTAGTAGTAACTCGGAGTCCGGAATTGTGCACGTTGTATGGCAACAGGCTCACCAATTATTCCACGGGACTTAAACGTAACTGGTGAAACGTGGGAAAGTACTACACTCCACTGCCTAACCCTTCGGGGATTACAGGCGTGACTAAGTGATATTTAGTTTTAAATCCAACATTAGGATAAGTTGCCAGTTGATACCTCGTCTTAGCATAAGTTGAGGAGTGTCCTTTTAATTCTGGATTTAAGAATTTTTAAAATTATCTGATAAAATTCAATGAAAAAGACCATATAAAAACTTAACCTAATTATTTTTAAGCCATGTTGGAAATGTTTCGCATAAAATCCAAACTACATTATAGACAATAAAGTGTGATACCATATATGTCTACGCAAAGATTAATATTAAATTCGCTCCTCAATGCCTTATGTTCCACGTTAGTACTCTCGAACGGAAACCGTTAGTGTGTCAAGGGCCTAACCTGAGTGGAAATCTCAACGTGTTTGGTGTTTATCTGTGTTTATGGATACTCGTATATACATGTGCACACAATAAAGGCGTGTGTGTGTGTGAGGGCGATATTAAAATTGATATTTACCGCTCTTATGTATACAATTACAGTCGTTTGTAGGTGTTTATGTTAGCTTATGAGTCGGTAAACACTACATATTAATTCCAGTAGGTCGAATACATGAAAATGTAATGAATACACATATTCGATTGCATTCAGTTCAACTATTTAGAGTGTAAAGACTGTTTGAGTAGTTAAGTAATTTGATGATTCTCTTCACAATTAATTTCAGTTATTTTTTAGAACTTGACTCAGGTTCTTTTTATATATCCGTTCATTTTCTCAAATGTATTGCATAAATACATAATTACACATTTACTTATTAGAGTGTAACACAATAAGTTACATTTTCATAAATTC
>DWJK01004974.1:0-11508 GCA_018248815.1 Croniades pieria auraria
AGTCCACTGTTAGACATGGCCTTCCCTAATAAACGCCTTCCTGCCCTGTCCTCGGCTTGCTTGCTTTAGTAATGTTTAATATTAACACCACTATTACATAAGAAACATCATAATATCTCAATTCAACAAAGACAATCACTTTCCAATTACAACCGCTTCACAAAACGCCGTAACAAACGACGTTTTCCCATAATTCGGCCTGAACAAAGAGCTCTGAAGCTAATTAACTTTGATATAGCAGTAACGTAAGTGGTTAATTTCATAACTATGTCAGACCACGCACAACTCAGCCACGAGATTATAGCAGGGAGTAACAATTACCCAATGTGCCCACAGAGCAAAGGTAATCGCGAGAACTGAGTCAGTCCTTCCACGCGATTTCAGACGGGAAATGATTATGTACCTATTATACACCGGCGTTCTTAGCATACTTTAATATAATAATGTTATTATTATTACTATTATATCATCAATCCATGTCCTCTACGGGGTAGGGAGCAACCGGTAGTAAATATATCTATCCTTGCAGGTCTGATGCGCTTTGACATACAACATTTTGCATACATGTGTCCATTCATGCGATGTTTTTAGCAGCATCTACCTACGAGAACGTCTTACTGAAGACTACTACTGTCCTACGACTTGATCATACTTCAAATGCTTACGCTATTTTTAGCAAAAAGACTTCGTCCATAATGAGAACAAATGGACACATTTAAAACAGGTTTTAAGTTTTTTCAAATTATCATTAAAACACAATTTCTCCACAGATTGGGTTTTAAGAAAGCTTAAATGACTGGGCTATCAATCGTGCGTTCTAAAACTAACCCCGATTCATACATCATTGTTTAACAGTACAATCGATAGTCGCCTGGTATTTTGGCAACTTATATTTTGATTGTAGAATTGAGTTTCGCTGCAAATACACGTAATTATTCGCAGTAAGTACTTTGATTTCCGAGTAATGTGCTGGTTTCGTATTGTTTTCCTTGGTCATTTAACGGTCAACTGCTGCGATGTATGACGTGTCTGTGACATCTTCGTTCCTTAATAAGGTAATAGAAGGTTTGTTATATTTTTATTAATTATAAGGATGTGCTAATATCATTTAGTATTACCCATATCTTTTGTTAATTTCATACCTAGACGTAATTTTAGACGTGCATGTTTTTAATTATGGCAACTATTTCTATAAATCGACATTTTACAAGTTTTACATTATTGAATCTATAGCTTTCACAAAAATGTTACCGTATTAAAAAAACTAATTTTTTTGCAGAACAATAAGTCCTATGGGAAGTTTTGAATTTAGAATTTCTAGTAGTGACTCGAAGTCTGGATCAGTGCCCGGTGTATGGCAATAGGCTCACCACCTATTCCATGGGACTTAAACGTATATGATGAAACGTGGGAGTGTACTACACTCCTCTGCCTACCCCTTCGAGGATTACAGGCGTGATGTTACGTTTGTCACGTTACAATAAGTCGCCCAAATAATGTGGAATTGTGATGTGTTGATTAATAATGCACGAATTTTTTTGATGCTGAGATTTTTTAAAGCTTCACTGAGAACTAACTAAAAATACAAGATTGCAATTCTATAATTCTTTTTTAAATTCTGTAAATAAATATTCACTCAATTGGTTCTTTAAATAACTATAATAATTGGCGACCCTATCGAAGTTTATAGTTCCTGCCTACATCGATTGCGGTTAGTGGTTGTGTTCATATATTTTAAGAATCCCAATGAGTTCATTTGTTCTAGAAAATTCCCTCCAGTGACGGTGATAACAGCAGTTGTAACGTTTATGCTATATTCATTTTATACATTTAGTAGTTTTTAGCAAACAGGGAACAGATGTGGGTAGCATTTTTGTATAACGTGTGGTACCCAATATTTCCGGGAAAGATATCGTGAATAATTCTCAGATAAATGATTTCACATTGTAACCACAAAACCGTTGATTTTGTTTCTTATTCCAGTATGTTTTAAGAAATAGCGGAGTTTTGAACAAGGAGAATTAATTGTCCCTAGCCGAAAAATCTTGTTGTATCAATTATATAAACCAACTTAACAATAATATTTTCCTTATAAACGTTAGGAAACTCGCTCCACACAACTGTTAAAATACTGTTAAATGTTACCGTCATTGAATCAATTTGGAAAGCAATAGTGATAAATTTGATTGACGTATATTATTACATTGCACGGAAATTAGAGGGCTTTTTGTCCGTAATACCTATGTATGTTGGGCACGGTGTTTGGACGACTGTGAAAAGCCGCAGACGGAAGATGGATGCAGCAAACCGAGGAAAGAGCGCTATAGTAGTCGTCAAGGAATGACTACATCTAGTAGTGGACTACGACCATCTGATTATCGTGATGATGAAGATTCATATTAAAGCTACAATCTAAAATATTTAAACGTCAATAACTTAAAAATGAATTATTCATACATAACACGTTGACTCTACATCGTACAAACACTATGACTTGTTTATAAGTAAAATATTTTTTATCTTGATGAATGTCCATAGTACTGAGAGCTTAGCATAAATAAAATAAAGTCAGCTGTAATTGTCCGTACAAAACGAAGAATTAAATCCGATTATAGAGCTGGTTACATTATGCATGTTGTATTTAATGGTCAATGATTATACAGTATGTCAATAATAAACATCTATCTACACCACAGAACAGATAAATAGACATTTTACGCATGATACTGCCGGTTGTAATGGTTAGGCAATCTTGGTTGTGTCGGAGGGCTCCGAGCGGTTCACAGATGGCCCATAGACAGGTAGGTAACAAATAGTTTCTATAAAAATTCTGTTTAACATTGGGTCGTCATCATCATTATCAACCCTTTTATCGTTTGACTTTTGGACAGACTTCTCTCAGAATAAGATTGGTTAAAGCCATAGTCTGCGACTCTGGTCAAATATAGACACACTTATACGACCTAGAGAATATTGTAAAGTGTATGGTGTGCAATTTTCTTCGCGACGTTTGCATTCACCGATGTAGCAAGTTATATGTTACCTTAAAATGCACATAATGTTTCAAAAACGGAAGATTTCGTCAGGATTAGAGCCCAAATCCTCGGACAGGAAGCCTTAATGCTGCGGCTTTCACTGCTTACTACATGATCTATGGGGAGACGATATTATCTATTTCTAGACCCAGATTCTAACTCATCAATATTTACCTAAATCCGTCTGTTTGTTATGGACATTGGTAACAATTTTACACAAACAAATTCCATTCAACGCGTAAACATTTAAAACAAACAATAGTTTGACAATTCTTGAATAACTTGAAACGTTTCATGAATCCCTTCAGAAGGGAGTTTGAGACTAGACAATGCAGTTAATATAGCACGTGGAATGACGTCACTACAACTAGGCTCTAAGTTTTGAAACCTTATAAGGACAATAATTTGAACCACTCTGAATCATAAAACAATAGATAATTTTTAATCATCTATATTATAAAATAACTACATTATTGTAGGTACTTTACTTATCTGCAATGATGCACCGTTTCCTTCCTCTCTGTGGTTTTAGGCAAGCTTTGTCATGTTCGAAAGGGATATCTAAGACATACCTAATTGATACACTCAAATCATTTGAGGGGAATTCAACTATAACCGTTTTATGGCTTCACTGTTGGATACGAATTTCCTTCTAGAACAATCAGTGTTAAGGTTTTAGTTTGAAGGGATTAGGTCACAGAACGTTAAAAGCGTTAATGATGATGGTCTACAGACAACAGTTAGCGTATGTCAACATATATATCCAAATCTTTCAGATTTACCGCCTTCAGCCATGGAAAATGTCAAGTACATTCCTTTGCCGTAGATGAGGGTAGTTGTGCTAGTGTTTCGAAATTCAATTTTTTAGTGACTTATATTAGCCTTCATGTATTTGGCCTCTTCTAAATTTAAATATTTTCTAACATTAAAATATGTTGCACATTTGCCTTGTTAGGTAACTATTTCAGGATCGTAAATTATATAGACATTAGAATCTAGCACGACTCTAGCTAACATAAGTAACAGCAGGCATAATACAAGCATTCGCCTGTGCACCATTGAGCGTTGGCTCACAATATTGCTTCATTTTAACAAGACAGCTATCCAGAAATTTATTGAAGGACGCATTACTGTGATGAAATCTCTCTCTAAATAGTACTCAGACTCAGTCGTTATGTAACTATCTAATTTATTCATACTTAACTTGAGAAACACTATAATCCTTAGGTTTTGGCTAGATTTCGGCATTTATTTATTTAGGTTTTGTTAAGTCGGGATAAAAATAATTGCTGGTAAATCCTGGGTTCGTTCAAAAGTGCAATCGTAGCCGTTTATATTTTTTGAGAATCCCAAAGTTCCAATTTTGTTTAAAATCCAATGTTGTATATAGATAGGTGATTGGATATTTAATTAAACCGGTAGGGGAGAGTAAATCTAACCAATTACATTTGTTACATTCGTGTTATTTGTTATGACAGATTATATATAGATCGTAACATAAAAGTTGACTGCCTCCTTGGTCGAGTGGTTGCAAGCGCGACTGCCAATCGGGAGGTCCTGGGTTCAAATAACGGGTCGGGTACTATTGGATTTTTCTAATTGAGTATTTTTAGTAGTGACTCGGACTCTGGATGTATACCCGGTGTACGGCAATAGGCTCACCACCTAATACATCGTGGGACTTAAACGTAACTGGTGAAACGTGGGGGTGTACTACATTCCTCTGCCTACCCTTTCGGGGATTACAGGCATGATGTTACGTTACGTAACATAAAGGTTATTGTTTCTGTCTATCAATGTTTGCATTTTGTGGAAACTAATGAAAATGTTTACTTGGTTTGTTATGAATTGTGACCACTTTAAAACAATTGTTAAGGAAAATCTTATAAGGTATGTAAATACGATTACTCACGTATGTTATTATATTTTTCGAATTATTTTTAAATGTCAATAATTATGTGGATATATTATTGTTAACAATTTAACTTGAGTATGGAGGTATATTATTTCATTTACTTTACAAAATGTTTTATTTTAGCTTTTCTCCACCCTTATCGACCCTTTTAACATTCAACTATCGAATGATAGTGTTCTATCAAAATGACAAGGGTTAAGGCTACAATCGACCAGACTAGTCGTGTGCGGTCTGCCAATACTGTTTTCACCTGCCTTACAGAACATTATGAAGAACGCTAAAGCGTATAGATTTTCTTACTTACGGTATTTTCTTTCGCTTTTCTTTTTCATATTTCATTAAATTTTGAAGTAAAACATTATGACAATATTATCTGATGGAACTGCGGAATATAAGTCTACTTAAAATACAACTATTCTATTTTTTTTCTTCACGTCAGGTACATTACGGCATAGGCAGAGTGCACCAAGGGGCAAATATCTTTATACTTGCGGACATAGCTTTTTAACATGAATCACTCTTTTAATACACGCGCGCTGGTTAACTGTACAGAATGTATACAATAGAATTCACTCGGGAGTCATTCCTAAGGGAACTTGTTTGTTTCTACGCCCTTGGGTGTTCATAGTCATTGTAAATATATATGTATATACTTTAATTTCAAACTACCGTCTGTTTAAGGCGTAAATCAACGCTAATTATAATACATTTGCATTATTAATTTTATTCATGTGATCTACAGGCATGACAAAAATAAGAAAAAGAAAAAAGGGAAGTGGAACACGAGCAAATAGGAAAGAGCTGACACACCGCTATGAAACAGTTTCGAAGACACTACCTTCAGTAATGAAGAATCGTCACAGAAGAAGACATGACAAAAACATTAACGGATGTACCATGATGGTATGTTTTTATGCAACGACCTACTTTCGGTTTTTTCCTTAATATTTAATAATGTTTGTTTGTGGGTTAAATGGAATGCTACACTTCACTCTGAATGAGAGTATTGTGATGCATTTAACTTACGTGCTCTAGGTGATACCATTGCAAACGTATCATTGAATTTTATTTGGATGGTGTAGGTACAACTATCCAAAATGTACAATTTTATTGTATTCACATTTAATACACGATTGGCACAGTTCTTTGTATTCAGAAACAATAGATCAGTAATTACAATAGAATAGAATATGCAAGTGACAATGCAATTACTGTATCATACTGACGGATCGACTCACAATATGTCTACAAAGAAATATGTTACTTGTGAAGAATAAAACACACGCTGTATTAACTAATATGACAGTTAGAACTATTAGTAGATCATTTTCCTGTTGGAATTTTACAGAGCGATTGGTTTCAACAAATTAGTATTGTTTGGGACCACCGATACCACTCGCTGTTAATATAATAATACAATAACAATATTTATACCTATGTACATAAAAATATTAATAAGTATTTGGGGTAAAGAGGCTTGAGATTGACGAGGCAGGACGCCTCAACCTGATAATTGTTCGTGCCCAAATTGCACGTATATACAAATTAGGTAAACAGAAATAGTGCGGTCAAAAAATGGGGCTGACAGTTACTGGGCTTCGTGCACGAGAATTTCCGTCAACAACATTATTACCGGTGGTGTAGACACCATTAATTGCTACCTTGTTGATGACCTTCAGTTTTATCAGCTTCAACCAATCGACAGTAGCTGTACACAATGTGTGTACGTATGTTTTACTGACCACAAAAGGAAGGAAAATGAATGATATCAGTTTAAATTGGAGTATTTTTAAACTGAAGATAAAATTTACAGTTCATTCTGCCTTCCACCAGTTTACGTGACAGCAAAAAGACAATTATGGGGTATCGTTCTCAGATTGCAAAGCCAACGCCCAACAACTACAGTTAATAGCCACCAGCGAATAGGTCAACAGCCGTACGACTTAAATAAACTGCTTAATAACAAGTACTTAGCGAGACTGAGCGACAATATGTCAGATTAACTCTTTAATTTAATCCATTATTAGTGTGTAACATTGGCTAGATTTATTTTTCTTATTCATTTAACAACTGTATCTATGTATGCAATCCCCGCCTAATGACGCCTGTAATCCCCGAAAGGGTAGGCAGAGGCACTCCCACATTTTGTCAGTTACGTTTAAGTCCCATGGAATTCGTGGTGAGCCTATTGCCATACACCGGGCACTAATCCAGTCTCAGAGTCACTACTAGAAATTCTAAATTAAAAAATTCCCATAGTACCCGGCCCGGGGTTTGAACCCAGGACATCCCGTTCGGCAGTCGCGCTTACAACTACTCGACCAACGAGGCCCTCATATATGTAAGTACTTTGTTTAAATTGATAGACAAAATGACGATGACTCTGATTAAAGACGTAATATACCGATAGGATATGGCTCTTGCCAGGTCTATTAAATACCCCGATAAATAAAACGAAATTCTTATAAATAAAACGAATGCGATAAATAAACTTAAATAATAATAATCGCTACACATATTATCCACTGCATACGCATTTCTCTTAAAATTTATTTTTATTTTATTTATTCATCATTCATCATTTAAAAAAGGGCGAACTCAATGCCAAATGGCAAATGTTTAATAGCACATGCAATATTTTCTTGTTTCGATGTTTTCTTTTTCCCTCAATAAAGTTTATTATCTCTTTAGAGTACACCAGTAGTTTTTGATACAATGGATAAATAGTTCCATTAATTTAGTTTATGATTGCGTGTATAAACTAATTTTTTTTAATGTCTCACTGTAAATAGATAACTTAAACTACAAAAAAAAAACAGTATTTCTTTTACAGGTTACTCTATGGGAATGATGCGTTACTCTATACTCTATGGGAATGATCCGTCCATATCCATATATGTAAGTATGTAAATAGCGTGTCATAGAATAACTATGTATGAGTATGTCCCGGGTTGTACCTACTAACTGTAGTACCCTTGACATTTTAATTTGTTGCAGGCACGATGTACGCTGAGACTTTCATTAACATTGACATGACATGGTACTTTAAATTAAGCTGCATTGGTCAGAATTTATCAACTATGAAAAGGTTTAACTTTTTTTTTCATTCATCTTTGATTAAGATTATATTAGAAATCAGCAACGAAGTTTTTAATTCTTATGCAAACTATGTATATTATTACATATGTTTATTATTACGTAATATAATAATAATATTTACGTAATATAAAATATAATATATAATTATGTAATATAATAATAATCTGTCGGTCACGCTACCATGGCACCAATTTTAGATTTTTTTTACAGTTTATCCCTAAAAGAGTCAAGTACGAGATGAAATATAGTATTGAAATTAATTATTCAAATCTTCCCAGCTGTCGAAGTAACGACTTTTAACGGAAACATTTTGAATTTCTAGAATGTTCTACGCTCTGTATGCTTTGAAATTTTTTTAATGTAAATAATTCTAAAAACTATTTTGTTTCTAACTAAATGAAAGAATTAATTGCTAGACACAAATATTTATAAGCATTTGCGAAATAGCGTCTACAGAAATACCTTGATCGTCTTTTTGATAACGTCTAACAACTATAGAATGCCATTTAGACGTTTTTGTCGCCTCGAGATACAATTCCAGGCTACACGCATTAGCCTGGTTTCACGACAGCGTTATTAGATTAAAAACGTAGTTTTAATGTTAAAAAAAATATCTTTTTTAATTATGCAATAATGCATGCTATAAAATCTACCAGGCTTTATATACTTGTGACAATATAAATCGTCTGTTGCAATACTTTTTACAGCCTACTAGGACTGAGGCCCTAGATACCTGTGTAATATTTTTATGTATAAGGTTCATGTAAATATAATATGACTGACTGAATATAATAACGTGATAAATCACACGTTAGCGACTTGAATCAAGCGACTTTTTATTAACAAGGCTCAGTTTACACCTGTCCATAGCCAACGGTCGCCATCCTAGCCTGACCTGTTCTACAGCTTTATGACAGAACAAGATCGACAGGGAAGCTGAGTTTTTATAAAGTCCAGTTACAATCCGCAATGAGCAGCCTGTTTAGGTTTGACCTGGATTTGCTCCGATCGTTTACAAAAAGTAGCAATAAGGGATTATATATGTTAGAGTCTAGAAAATGCGATTTAGGGCGATAGATATAATTTTTATAAGCTCTGTGTTTGATGTTCACTTTCTCAAACGAACATGTGATATTTATATACAATAGATAGATGATGGGTACCGAGAACTCATTCACGAAGCCAAATAATAATTATTAAATACTGCTGTAGGTATGTATGAGCACGTTTCTTGTGCAGATCATTAATAATACTCTCCAACCATTGACGTCTGACACGTTTTTTGTTAGCAGAGAAGAATAATAAAATTTGCATTGCTTTTGTTTCCAAGTTCAAAGTGTGATTTAATTTTGACCTTTCCATATTATTTTGCTGTTTCATATGCTATTTAAATATGAATTAAAGGCCTACTCCGCAGTGGCACGTATAATATGTTGAAATGTAGGAGTGCACTACACTCTGTCTACCCCTTCAAGGAACTACAGCCATGACGTAATCTCATGTTACGCATAATTACAACTAATATCTCACTAACCATTACTAAAACAGCAAATAGAAACTCTTAAGAGTCGTTCAGTAACACGTTTCCGTTGTAAGATACTACGTCGTGATGAATGCAATTCTGCTGTCATTGACAAATTTCTAGCGGCCCACTAAAGCGAGTTCGTTTAAAAACTGACAGCCGGATAGATAAACGGTTAATGGCTTTCGTATTAGTGAGCCGTTATTGAAATGGTTACATTGGTAAAGCTTTTTGACTTTCTAGCGTCTACTCCAGTCGGCTGGAGTAATTGACAGTTCACAGATAAACGGTTGATAATGTCCTTATGGAATTAATTAATGATTCTCTCATTATTCTCTGTACATTCGTTATAAAAAGTCGACGCTTAGTATAGCCTAATTAATTATTCCAATATTATTATTACATCACCATGCAAAATCTCTTACGGGGTAGGCAGAGAGTATTAAGAGCCAAATATCTTTATCCTTAAAAACCTAATGTGCTTTTTGTACGTTCACAACTCTCTTCACACACGCACGGCGGTAACGATGACTTGATTCTCTTACCAGCCAGTAACTGACCTATTTGGTCAGATAGACGAGTCTTTTATTATGAGAGTGTAAAGGTATATTGTATTTATAGTGGTTTAAAGCACCAGGAACAATATTGTTCCAATGTTTGAAATTGGTCTCATCTCAGGAAAAGACGGTTTTAAGTTCTTTAGAAATTTACAGAAGTTTATGGACACCATAATTACTAGTAATATTTGTGAAAAAGATGTTTGACATTGCTCTTCCCTACCCTTGAGGAACCTTTCGTGACGATGTAATAACGATTAAAAGTGATAGTGCATATTCAACTCTCATGTTCACAAATTTAACCTGCTGTGTTCACCAGTAGTTGCAGGTGATTAAAAATGTACCGGCTTAACTCACGTACGTTTTTCGGGATGGTCGGACCTGTACGAGGTCCTAATTCATGAGCTCCCGCCGCTTGCAGCGAGGTTGCGACGAAGACTGGGTCGTACGTGAGTTAAGCCGCTACGTTTTTAATCATGTGTATAAATACTCACGAAACATTTAACAGTAAAAAAAGTAGTTGCAGGAATTGTATATTATACTTGCAATATATAAAGAAATTAACGTGTTGTGATGGACCTTAAATAAATGAAATAAATAAACAAACAAATATATAAAATATACAAATATGCAATATGTCCCACACGACAAGCGCACTGAGTCAAGCACGCTCGTTCACTAGTGTACTGGTTCCGTACAGAGCGTGATTAGATAAGGTGTAGCTCTTCCGCTGCGGTCTGACGGTCGTAAGATTGTGTACTGGAGCTTTCGTTTGCATACATGTTTGTTTTGATTTTGAAACGCGACAATTTATTACCCAGCTGTGAAATTTTATGTCATCTAATGTTTTAAAGATGCGCTTTTTGGTCACGGATCTGTCGTTTTGAGAATTCTCTAAAGATAACCGTTTGCGTCGTTTTGAGATATATAAGTATCGTACGGTGTTTGCTAAGCTATGGTTTGATTCAAACCAAGAGTAAAACATTCGTTGGTTTCTTTTAACTAGCCTAACTAGTTTTAAGGGCAAAATGGTATACTTACAGGTTTTAGAGATTTAAGAGAGAGCATAAATTTAAATCATACAGAAAACTATAATTCCAAATCAAACAAATATTTTTATGAAAAAACAAAGTAACAAATGTATCCTTAAACAATACATAACATACATTAATTGTATACTATACATTATAAAGAAGTTTTACGAACATAATACGTAATGAATATTAAATTTTATAATATAGAAAGTGTCGAAATCATAGAGCTTACACGTGGTAATGGGTAACAGAGTAGTAAAATATATTTAACATACATATATACATACATATATACATACATATATACATACATATATACATACATATATACATACATATATACATA
>DWJK01004975.1:0-11508 GCA_018248815.1 Croniades pieria auraria
CCTTAACCCTCTCAATATGGGAGGAGACTCATATTCCAACAGTGGAATGTTAATGGGTCGATTAAAAAAGAAAAAAACCAATCATTAAAGTAACAATCGACTCCCTTGTCATTCCACTGTTGGAGTATGGGTCTCCTCTCATAATAAGAGGGTTAAGGCCATAGTCTGCCACGTTGGCCAAGTGCGGGTAGGCAGACTTCACACTCCTTAGAATTTTTTTTTACAAATCTAAGGTGTGTAGGTTTCCTCATGATATTTTCATTCACCGTTAGCAAGTGATATTTAAATTTAAAACGCACTTTTTGTGAAAAGGTGCGCGTCATGGATTTGAACCCAGTACCTCCGGAATAAAAGGCTTGAATTTTTAACCACTGGGATATCACTACTTCGAATAATAGTCTCTAATGGTTGTAAAGCTCTTCTAAACCGCTGTTGGCCAGTATCACAGTTAATCACAGCTCCTCTCAAAGAAGAACCCTGCCTAATCATCTGGGTTTCACTCGACTTCTATTAAATAATATGTACCATACACGTCACATCACGTGGCGTTGCTCGCCCGATTGCTCTCTCTGGGACAAGAAACAATATGTAACAGAATAGTTTGACCACAACAAATCATCAACCCATTTTATTGTTCCATTATTGGACTTCTCAGAATGAGAAGGATTAGGCTGTTGCTATGCTGGCCAAGAGCGAACTGACAGACTATACACGCTTGAAAGAAAATTATGAAGAATTGTAGAGCGCGCAGTTTTCCTCAAGATGTTGTTCTTCACTTTTGTAGCATATTTATGTTTCAAACGCACATTTATGGAGGTACCTCTGGGTTGTGAGGCTTAATTTTAAGCCACGAGCTTGCCGCTGCTGTGAGTATTGAAAACTTCACAAAAACGGTACAACCATGGAAAATGGAAACTCATGTTTCATCGATATATTCTCGGACGCGCCTTCCCTGACCTTCCGGCGTAAGAGCGAAGCCCTGTTCGCTCTCCCCCGGGAGCTAATATATCGTAATTTGTACCAGAACCTGCCCTGCGCCGCCACACCCATTGTTTGTGTGTGCTGTGCGTACTTGTCCATGTTGCAGCACACATCAACATGCTGCAGTCTTATATTACCGGATAATTTACTCTATGTTAAAACATATGTATGTAATCGTAAGCTATAGGTATGCTATTAATGTTAAATAAAAAAAATATATTTTATCATGTCGCCAGGTCCTTTAGGGGTAGGTAGATAGCATTGAATATCAAATATCTCTGTTTTTGCAGACTGGACGTGCTTCTGCTTTTTTTATCATTCTATTCATGGATGCACACTGAAAAATTTGAGCGTGAAATAATTCGTTCAAGGCAGGCAACACATTGGTAGCCCTTGAAGTTGCAAATGTCTACAGGTGACGGTGACCACTTACCATCACGTGGGCCACCTGCCTGTTTGCCTTGCCTTTTAATATAAAAAAAAAACTCCGGTTTTAGATACTTCTGACTTCACGTCTTCCAGTGTTTGACGTTTCTAGTCAACTTTGGTGAGCCAATTCATCGACATCCGTCAACATTCATTAAATTCTATTGTAGTCAAATCGTAAAGCCCTCTAGGCAAGATTTATACAATTTGAAGTGAAGGATATAAGTAAATTAAGATATAACGTATCATCACGCTTGTAATCCTCGAAGGGGTAGACAGAAGAGTCTAATGCACTCCTACGTTTCACCGATTTAAGTCCCATGGAATAGGTGGTGAGCCAAATGCCGTACACCGGGCACTGATCCAGACTCCGAGTTACTACTAGAAATTCTAAATTAAAAAAATCCAATAGTACCTACTCCACCCGGGATTTGAACCCAGGACCTTCCGTTCGGCAGTCGCGCTTGCAATCACACGGCCAACAAGGCAGTCTAAATTCTAAATTAGGATATAAAGCCATAGAGCCACAAAATGGAAACAGGTGTAAGCAACTACATCAAACATGGTACAGAATGGCGAAAGTAATTGAATGTAAATATTTCTAGCTATTGTAATTTTTCTAGGACCGACATCAATTTTATATAAATACTTGAATTCTCTGTTTGTGCCATGAAAATAATTGATGACACGCTTAAAGATAAGTTTACAAGCAACCAATCCTAGAACAAAAAATAAATAAATTATATGCGCGTCTGTTCAGATGGCAGTCGAACGAGAAGGCGTCTACGCGGGAAACAGGCCAATTATTCGTTGAGCCAAATGTAATAAATGCATTTTTTGATCATCCATCTATTCATTAGTCTTTACAAGTCTACCTGCGAACATAGATCTGCCCTGATTCGCGCTAATCCACCTGGTCCCAAGCCTTTAGGATACACTTGCATCCCGCAGCCTTCTCCAGGTCGTCAGGCAACGTGGCATTTGCTGCATGGATTAACAATGAGTGGGCTAAACCTTTGAAGTAAATTGATGGCTTGGCGCGACATCGCCGGCTATCTGGCAATCAGCAAAAAAGCGAGAATGGCGCAGAACGGAAAGCCGTTTATAAAGCATCGCTAATGCGCTGTGAAATATGTGCTCGGAGCGCTTATTGCGGGCCGTTTGTATTCAGCGGGGCGCGGATAGCTTAGCCACAGCACAGCCAAAACGGTACGCTCCACTCGCGGCTGACCACTGAAGAAGTTGAGAAGCGTTAGTCAGTGTCGTCATCATTATCACTAACCCTTTTACCGTTCCACTTATGGAGACTTGTCTATTTTAATTTTATGTCTAGAAAGAGGCTTTCAAATAAATTTATGTCAAAAATTCCTTTTGATATCGAACAGACAAGTCGATTATATAGACGTATCTATTCGGGATCAAAGACAACGTTAAAAATATCATATATGTACATGGTTTTTATCACATAAGCATAACAAAGCTATTGTAAACGTTACTAACATTTTTCGGTTTAGTTTCAATAATTAAAACATTCCTTTTTCTAAAGATTATTACAGTTTTACGTCCAAGTGAAACTTGTTAAGTTGAATGCATTAGGATACTAAAGGTTTTAGGGCGACTCTCAATGATAGGCGTTCATAGTACGATATTGCGACTCTGCTGGTGGAGTATCGTTAGTCGCTACCACGGCGTAGCACCGCTCTAGCTTTCCAAACCGACCTACTGGTTGTGCTGCGCTGTGTCCCCGGCCGGGACTTAGCCGAGGCCGAGTTATGTGCTTTGGAAACGGTTTGGGAATCACGCCGCGTGCTGTATCCGCGCGTTATACATTCGTTATTATGTCGTGAGCGCTTATACATTGCTATAATGTTCTTGTTTATTTTTGTTACACTTTTGCGTGCTTCCTTTTTTTACTATCGAACATCGGTTGAGCTAACTCTTCTAGCACGTTTAACATCGGAGGGGCAAAGGCCAAATAATGTCTGCGGAACCTGGTATGGACGCTTCGAGTTTAAGTTTCTGTAGTAAAAAACCTATTCGTGCGTGCAAGTTCAAAAGCAATGGGCAAGTAGAGTTCGGGAGAGCTCTAATGTTTTCATTAACCGAGCGAGGTTCTTGTTAAGTCTGGTTAAAATAAAAAGCCTATTTTGAAAAGAGAGTTTTCCTATTAGAGTTGGACGATTTCCGCACTTCTAGGGTATTCTTCATCATAGATAAGCAATCCTGCAGTATCAGCTTTCTACTTAGTTTCGCTTGCATGTGGCTAGAGCTGGTACGCGGCCCAACTCCTAACATCTGAAATGACCATTTGTCTTCTGGTTGTCTGTAAAGGGTCGGGTGACTAGATTTGGCTTTTTCAATTTTCGTTCAGGACGGTCAACCAGAACTCATCTTTTTTGCATGTTTATTTTTAAATTGTCTATGTACGAGTATATACAGTCGACAATACGAGTATATACTCGTAGAGTTAAATTTGTAGCTTATATTTCTATGCTGTATGTAAATTTAATGTTAAAACAAATTAATGTACATTATGAGTATTTTATTTGGATTGGCCAAATACGTCAAATAATCCACTTGGATGTGTACAGTTTGGAATTAATGGATGCTTGGTATATTGGTGGGATTGCAGTTAAACGCAAGTCTGTTACTGATGAAATAGAACTTAACAAAGACACCAGCATTGTTGCAAGCATGCCAGACATACATCAGGTATGTTGCGTGCATCTGCAGAGTGAGATGGGCTCGCGGCGCGTGTCCGCGACAGGTGACGGGTTCGACCCCGAAGGGCGCGGGGTATCAATTACTGCTACGACCCTTTCCCATTATCATTTTTGCTATCATGAATATCAGAAATTTAATTTACTGTATACCAATATTCCTATTGATACAGATACTAATAAAATAATATGAAATAATATAAATGGCCATTGAAAGTTTTAGAATGTATGTAAACCCAATAGAGTCAACATGCCATGTTAGTACATAAACCGCTGGCGGTGGCAACATATCTACGTACTTTTTCTATCAGTTCTGTTGTTTTTTCAATGTCACGTTATTACTTGGTCAAGTCCGTTTTTTTTCACTGCACTAAATCTGAAGCAATTAATTCAAGCCCGATTTAATTTCCCAAAACCCTTCCAAAGTGAATAGAACGGTCGTCGATCGCGTGGAACCTTCTAGAGACGCGAAAGTCGTAGTTTAACTCAAAGTACAGTATGTACGATTTAGGGGTTATAATATTCAAATCATATATAGTAAGGCCATTTATTTAGTTGTATTGTAAGCATGGTACTGTAAGAGAGCATATCAATCGGCGTACGCTAGAGAAGTATCGTTATTGCGTTTAAGTGACAAAGATGTGCGTTGATTAACAGTGACAGTGCCGCTGGTCGTCGGCATGTAAGCATGTAGTTCCAGCGACGGTTTAATATCGGCGGCGCGTGCCGCTGACAGGTGAGGCGCGGCCCGCGGGAGCGGCCGCTGCGTTTCCACTGCACTACCGGACGCGGTACAACGTCACGTTATTTGACTGTTACATGTTAGTCTGAGTTCGACTACAATATCACTGGATGGTAAGCGAGCTGCAGCCGAGGGTGTAGCTCGCTCACCTAGGACGTGTTGGTTCCTTCTTGAATAATACTAAGTTGTACGAATTCGGAAAAATAGACGTCGGCAGGGAGTTCCACTCGTTGGCAATCTATACAAAAGTGTGTTTTCAAAAATGCTGTATGAGCACTTTCTATATTTTGAAATCGGATTTTATCTTTAATTAGTCATTTATAGTGTCATAATGCGGTCTCGCAAGTGTCCTGTTGTGACCTTTTCGTTTCTAACTAGTATCTCATATTACGTGGATTCCATCTAGGATTCATATTCAATACTGCAAATCAAATATAATTAGGTATAAGTAAGCTTATAATTAATTACAGTAATGTCGGTAAAATTGATTAAAGTAGACTGCATACTTTTTTTTTCTTCAGCTGAACATACTATATTGGTTACGGCCTCACTAAAAAATCTGAAATAAAAATTTTCTTCTTAGAGAGGCATCACTAACGAGCACAGAGCGGAGTAAAAAACAATATTCAGCGAAGGTATATTTAATAGTGGGCTGATTGATGTTTATGAGGGGTGCAACCGTTCGACCTCTCATCACAAACCGATCGTACGATTCCCAAAAAATCTCCGCGACCTTGTGACTATCGGCGTAAAGTCCACTTTCGGCTAACCGCACGTAATGGGAAGATGCAACAACTCTTGTGAATCAGCTGTACATGGACTACCCGCGGCCGTGTTCTCATGAGAAACGTTTAATTGTTTAATATAAATAAATTTGACGTGATTCCATCTGACGCGCGCCGCGCATCACGCGACTGTGGCGCGCGGCGACTGCTCATAGCACGGAGTCCACTGGGAAACTATATGCGATAGTGTTTTTAGTACGAAATATAGAATATTTCTTTAGGCCAATGAAAGAAAAATAAACAGTTGATTTCGTTCCGTTCTGTAGCATTACATTGACAATTAATAATAATGGCAGTAATAATAATAATAAATTTTATTCCCAATAAGAGAACGACATACAGGGAAACTTATTATATTATTACGCCAGGTCTTTTACGAGGCACAAAGAGCGCCGAGTGCCAAATATCTTTACCGTTAGATACGTGATTCCGGTTTTGGAGTTTTCTGATTCCCTTTTAGCCTCTACCTGATATTCTTGACTATTACTGCCATCGTATTCCTGAAACCGACCCCATTCATGAAAGAACAGGGTTGCGACTGAAAGTAATGTTCTAGAAATACGGGATTACTAGTCGTTTACCAATAAATTAACTCCTGCTCGTGCATTCCTATACCAATGAATGTTAAAAAATGAATATATTTCTTCCGGTCTAATATTAACCAAGATTATTATATGACACAGTAGTTTTTAAAAACCTATTCGAAGTCGTAGTAGAGTTCTCAGAGCGGCAGCGATTACCTACCTGCATTTGACTGCGGCGCGTTCGTTTGCTACTCTCTTCGCATAAATAATATTTACCAGGCAGTGGTGCAACAGGGGGCTTAGTAAAAAAGAATGCACTCCTTTGTATGATTAGCGCAAATTGAAGAGAGCATGTAATATTCCACTTTCGTCTGCTTTGATCAGAGCGTTCGTTAGTAAAGTGCGAGTTTATTGCCGTTTGGGACGGTTTTAATCTTTCGCTGCACCCGAGTGGCGACGGAAGTGGAATCTGACAGAGTGATTGAAATTAAATGATATCGTACGAAGTTGGATGTTATTGATGTTTCTTGAGCTTTCGGCCGCCGCTCGCTTTGCACTTCTTCGCTTACAATTTCATTGGCAAAGGACGCTTCAAACGATTCTTAATCGCTTCACATGACATTTTATGAACCGATATTTAATTTGAGAAACGGACGTAATTTTGTTAAGCCAAGGATTTACTTCACGATTTCAACCTCCTATCCTTGAAGTGAGAGGTAAAAATTTAAACCACTCTGCGTTATACCAAAGCATATTAATTTAATATACGTCATCACTCCCGTAAATATTGACGGCATAGTCTCATATGGAACACGTATACATCTCTATACTCCAGTTGTTCAGTTCAGTTTGGAGAGTGTGGTAGGATTAGCCAAGACCCGAGGTCTAATTAGTGACTAACTAGCTAAACAATGTAAAAAAATCTACACCGTTTATTCGCATACACGTGGGCCGATACAGACAGTAAAGGATTGTTCAGTTGAATCTACATTTAAGTCACTTTGTACATGCCGTAAAGTAGATACTAATTTAACCTTTAGTAGCAGAACATCGCCTGTAAATACGACCTAAAGCCTACTATATAGGTAACCATCAATCGTGGCATATAACTGGTGTCGAAGTCAGTAGCTACAGTACAAAGTCTCTATACAACATCGTATTAAGTAATAAACGAAACAAATAACATTGTTAATTCTATCAGGCAGCACCCCACTGTGAGCAGCCTTAGGCGGGCTCACACGCCGATGTTGCGCAGGGCTGTATGTGACAGATAGTAACGTGCTATTTTATGTGGGACTAGCTTTATTTTTGGCCCCAAAGGCCTGCGCACACGCACACGAGAGATTTTTCGCGAAGCGTGGAAAAATCGGCAGCGAGAACTTGGTAAAAGCGAACGTACCTATATTTATTTATCTAGCTGTATAAATATTTTTCGGAAAAAGGAAGCACTCCGCGTTTCTTTGTGAGATTTAGCCTATCAAACAGGCAGCCAGGCCACTCGATGGCAAGTACTCGATGGTTAGGAATAGTCAATGCTTTGGCAGCTTTGAAGAAAAGCTCTCTTTGCGCTATCTTCGGGAAATTAAACCTCAATCTTCTGCGAGTGGCGCGATGGAGGAAACGCGACATAGACTCCAGGTGAAGCAGTTCTTTGGATAAACCAACTCAGATATTCTTTAGGTCGTTCACGCATCGTACTGCGCACTTTTGCACGGATTCAAGCGGAGTAAATTGATATTGTGCCGCTTCGGCCCAGAGATAGAAATGGTACTTAATGGCAAACCTTACTTGAAGCTTTATATGGCATTAGAAATTGCCACGCACTGAAGTGCCATCTTGCTCTGTTTAAAACATCCAGCTTCCTGGCAGACAGTTTAGCTTTGCTTTTTAGATCACCCTGTCATGTGTGTTATACGACGCAATAATTAATGATCTGTTTTGAGAAACAGAAAGTCTGCCGCCGACTGTCCCTCGTCTGCATAGGCCTTCATAACAACCAGCAGTGGAAAGCATCGCTGTGAAAGAGTACAATATATTTCTCTACTAGGACTATTGCACTAACTTACAGCTACGATCCGTTTCGTTTTTTTATTATGATTATTAATTTAACAATTAAAAACCTGGGAAAAAAATATAAGAAGCGTTGAATTTTAGTGTTGTTAAGATTGAAGTAGGCAATCAATAGTTTAAATTTTAAAAGAACTCTGCTCTGTCTATACATAATCGTGTACGAGAAATTAGGATCCAACCATGCTTGCTTTTATTCAGCGCTGTATCAGACACTAGCCTACCTACTTGGCGAGTTGCAGAGATCGGCAGCTGGGTAGTATGGAGCACATGTCTGATACATATAATAAATAAGAATAAATTAAAGTAACCGTTATAATACATTAGTTTTGCAGTTACAATTCTCCTGGCGCCTTTGAGAAAATAGATCAGAGCGTAATTTTAGTGTGGGACGAAGTTGCGCGCGCCCTCGTAACACATCATTTATTAATACGATTAATACATTCCTTAGGTCTCAAGGTGCCCTAGTAGATAGTCTATACAATACATAGTGTTACAGTGAGAACGGGACTGGTTGTTGTATTTATTTCTATATAAAATGTTCCTTATACGATCCCGAACGACCGCACCTACGGGATCCGTAGACAGTGCAAATAAGGGCGCGTCCGCACGCGTCCCGCGGCGTTAACGACCTTGCAAACAGGAACAATAAATGAGTATTAGGCGATTAGCGCAGCGGCCGCCACGTGGCGCCTGCGCCGCGCTCTGTACGAGTTAATGGATTTAGTGACGGGTCAAATATGTTATTATTCAATTAACTCTGTCATTACAGCGCAACGTCTGCTGCACTGTCGCATCTTTATTTATTCCACTAGTTGATTCCGTCAATTTTGTCTACATATGTCTCTAATGAACTTGACTTCCGTAATAAAAGCTGAGTATAACTGCGATGTACAGTAACATGTCAGCTCTGATGTCGAGGAACGCATAGCAACCGACCTGACCTGAAATTACAGTCCTATGTGCGATGGCGATGTTCGTGCTCATCCTGCTACTGTCAAATTGTTCCCAGTATACAAAGTAAATACATACAACAAACATACAAAGCGAAAAAGGATTCATCATGATCGTTCCACTACTGGATACGGGTTTCCGCTCATAACAAGAAGGATTAATACCATTGTCCGCCACGCTGCCTAAGTGTGGTTAACAAAACTTCCCGCGAACATATTGGCAGCAGCCCCAGATGGCAGCTGCTACCCACAGACATTTAGTTCCCGCCACGAAAAAGACTCCCAGAGTCAGTTGAACTTATTAGTAGAAGTTGTTAGGAAAGTGATTGGTGTTAAATAGTTGACAGGAGTGCAGGAATAGCCATTGCCAGCGTCGCCAGCGCGGTCGGTACGTTACTTCGAGTGCAGTTACTTATACTTTCTGCTAGTCCGGTTCGAAGCTGGCTGCAGAAGTCGTCTGATTCCTAAGGGTTGAGATGGTTCTCATTATAACTTGTTTAATAACTTAAGATTGTTATAATAACGGTTACTTCACGCACATGTGTCACATTGTCTTGCATTTGTTTGAGATTTGTAGCTACCCGTAATATCTAACTATTTCATACAATGCGAACTTTTATTGTCCCTTAATCATTCTCAACGCTTATCTAATAATACAAAACTATTATAATACCAGGAGAAAATCAATTCAACTCTATACCTCTATGTAGAGCAAATTTCTCGGTCGCCGGGGCAACAGGCTTTCACCGCTATAATAGAAACGGTCTTATTCTAGCGACTTATTTTACACTTACAATGGTGATGATATTTTAAGTAATATTTTTACACTGTTAAAGAATATGAAGATAATCAGGATACATATGTATGTATAAGTTTACCGGTATAATGTAGAGTTGGCACTGCGGGAATATACAAATACTGATGTGAACCAATACGAATACTAATGTATTCGTATTGGCTAACTTTGAAACTATAAGTTTTTAAACTGACAGTATTGCTTATGAATAACTGGTGTAAAAAACATCATCATCATCAGTTCGTCTATGTTTGCTGGGTAAGGGCCTCATCTGAGGGGTTTTCGCTCATAGTTCCCACGTAGCGTAAGCATGCGGATTGGAAATTCCAGAGCACTAGTTTCAATAAACCGCCTACGCAGCTGCCCGTCGGCGGCCTGGGCAATTAGCCACGCCTAGGCAAGCTACAGCATAAGATGATCTGTCAGGGTTTAGTAGCCTCTTACGACACCCTGGATTCCCGGCATGCGGACGGCATTATTTCTTCACCTCAACACGGAAAGAAAGTGTCGATAAGGAATTGACCAACAAATCTATGTAGCATACGTATCATTTCAGAGAGAGCATAGTTGTACTAACATCGCTTTTCGTAAGAAGACTTTCTCTCTTAGCGCGTTTCACATCTTTACAAGTCAAAAGTGCTGTCACTGTCAAAAGTGACAAACTGACAAATGACAGAAATGCTGAAAATATACTTAGGTATCGATGATATATGGGCAGTTAAACGACTGATACAATAATCTGTGTTAAAATGTATGTGTCTGTAATTATTTACTTATTAAAAGGACATTAAATAGAAATTTATTTTTAAGTTTTACAATTGATTACGAGCAGTGCAATTTCTCTATTGTGTGTCACGTCTGTTAACTCTTCTCATTCTGACAGGAGACCCGTGCGCAATATAGGGACGGTGCAAGAGTTGTTGATGACGAGTATTAATTCCTCGACGACATCGCAGAGTCCAGAATAGTGGCGCGCTATTGATGGACGCTAATGAAACGTTCGGCGCACGCCAGCGTAGACAGAAGACGTATTGATTTGCGGACGGCGGCGCGCACTGGGCCATCGGCCACTTAGTTATACACTGTTGCACGTACACTCGCACTTTACACTAAGCTCAGCTCGTATCGAATATAATCAGTCGGTAACAAAGTGACAAGAACAAATCTCAGCACGTAGTCGTTATCACTAATATTTTGTTCCTCTCGTAACTATATTAAGCTCTTAAAATAAATCTTTCATTCAAAGAAGTTTATTTCATCATAAGACATTTATTGATTATCCAGACCGCTAGATATAATTTATCGTGTTGTTAGCTCCATAAATGAGATGAGATCGTAAGTGAAATATGACGATTAAAAACTATTTTTATAGCTTTTCGGGTTCTGTTCACGACTCGGACTGGATTGGACTGGACTGGACTGCCTCGTCGGTCGATTGGTTGCAAGCGTGACTGCCGATCGGGAGGTCCTGGGTTCGAATCCCGGGTCGGGTGCTATTGGAATTTTCTAACTTA
>DWJK01004976.1:0-11507 GCA_018248815.1 Croniades pieria auraria
AAACAAATTGCTCTGTTAAAGTTTCATTTTTATTTTTATTAATTCTTAAGTGTCCGATACTCGGGGACCTCCCCCTACTAAAATAATTTAATTTTATGACTCAGGCCACGTAAAATTTAACCTCAAAGTCATACCATATAATACAACTGCGTGTTATGCAATTGAAAACACAAATTTATAAAGAACAGTAACTAAACGAGTCAAGAATTTTCTGATTTCATTTATGTTAAAACATGAGATATTGTAAAAATATGTATGAGCTGAAAGTCAAGGCCAAAGAACTTACTGACAAACAAACAATACGACCCTATTTCCCAATAGGCGAGATTAATATAGATGAGAACATCACGCAGATGCCAGTACAGAGTCCCATTTCGACGATAAACAGGATGATTGAATACTGAACACATATTTGGACGAACGACAAATCGGCCCCGTGTGCTTCGACCCCAATAATATGATGTCCGTCACCGTTCGATTTAAAACTTTCCTTGTATGTATATACGATTTTAAAAGGAAGGTACTTACAAACCATTTCACAAAAGCCTATCAATTTAACGCTGTTGTCGTTAACGTTATCCTTCAGCTAACAAAGACCTGTCAAATCAAGTCGAATAGCACTAATTATTACTGAACCCCGTTACACTTATGCATCGAGATCTAATACCTATTCACACAAAAATATATTTGATAGTCACTTTTCAATATTAGAATATATAAAATTGGAAAATGTAATGTAATTGTTACACTATTTGCATTCTAAAACGAATGTTCACATTCTCCCATAAGCTTTACTTAGTACTAGCTGTGCCCCGCGGTTTCACCCGCGGTAATTAGAGAACATCACGCTATGATCACCAAGAGTAAATATAGGGAAAAATTGCTGTGCCCGCGACTTCGTACGCGTAGATTTCGTAAGTTTTTAAAAAATAAATTGACATAACTTCTTTATTTGTTAACCGATTCATCACAATATAATCCTTAAAACTGAATTAAAATGGGATATGCGGTTTCTGAGATTAGCGTGTACGAACATACAGACATATAGACAAAATAACAAAAAGAAATCGTTAATTCTCGACATTCAAATGACTATCCAATTGTTTCACATCACTATTATTAAATTGTTTCGTAGGTAAAGGCTCCATATTTTCTTATTTAAAAAAAAATGTAAGAAAAACCCAGTATAAGTATATTTATTTAGTAGCCTGACGGCGCAGCCAGCCCCGCGCTGGAAAGCAGTGGGTGCTGAGAATCGTTAACACTGTCATTATTTATAGATGAGACTTCTGCCGATCGAAGTCTACAAGATGGAGTCTCGCTATTGTAGTAATTACTTTTTCTCTTGCGTTTTAACTATACTTTTGTTACTCTATAAAGTCTATTATTTGTCTAACTTTCTATCGTGTCTCTTGTCTCTCCCTCGTGAAACTTCCATTTTATCATATTTAATATTTTTCCTTATTTGTTTCGGGTTATTCATATAATGTCGTGAATAGACCAAATAATCCTAGTCCATGACTTTAGATCTGCATCTGTTATAAATCAAATTACAAAATCAATATAAAATCTCTAATTTACTACAATAAGATAATCGACATGAATATGACGTACTAGTTAGGTTTAAACCATCTGTTCCAAATTTAAAAATAGCCCTATGTTTTACAAAGCTTAAGTCCTTAAGGGCAGGACATTATTTACTAAAACAGGACTAGCAACTTCACGAACCTCCATCTTCATCAGGGCTCGCACAAGAACCGACGACACCAATTTTACGTAATTATAATCTTTTTAATCACTGAATACTAAAATTATATCAATTTTTGGACTTTGACTTTACTACAATCCAAGGTGAGATCCAATTCGAACAAACACAATTTGGCTTTTTATGAAAAAGGCTAATAAACGTCAATGTTTGTTAATAATTTTACTGATTTAAATGATGTTATATCTTGCCGTAAACCAAAATTGTAAAAAAGCGGACGATTGTAGGGTTTCTACAAATGAATCGTTCCGGCCCATAAACATCTTTATGGTCAAGTTCTAGTTTCTAGATGCATCGATAATATTCTAAATTATTCATAATTTTGGTATAATGATAATTTTACACAGTATATAAATATCCCCGTAAAATGGGAGCACGACAGTAATATTTATATTTGGAACGTTAGAACAACCAGATAAAGAGAACAAAACATTTCATCCAAGACCCATTACAATCACGTCGACTTCATTTTATTTTTAGAGGACTTATTTGTAATGTTTATCTTATATTAACTTTGATACACAAACAGAAAATAGCGAATTTACATCCCACCGTCCTGTTTCATTAGACCGTAAGATATGTCAGCCCTGGAGCGCTTAACCTGTATTTCTTCGTTCCTCGGATAGTAAGTGGGCGTATTTTATCATAACGGACATATTCCTAACGTCTATTATTCACTGAACTAACCTTGTTTTAGTTTATGTCATTCATCATGTTTACGTTGTTTTTCGACAATATTTTTGCTTGTTTCCTAATGTGAAAAAATGTCGCGCCAGCTTTTTGTAGTCTGTTTTATGGTAAATGGCTGAACGGCAAAAGGCAATTTAAAATGTGATTACGGTTTGCTTACCTGTGTGCAAGAAGTGCGAAATGGAAATGCTGTATTACCATGTACAGTAAATTATTAATAAACATACTACATTTTTGCATTTCCATTCCAGTCACAATTTTGGTCTTCAGAATCTAAATATAGATATTATAAAGAACTGAGAAACCTATTTTACACTATAATGGTAAATATTTTCTGCAACCGAAACACCTGAATCCAATGTTAAATAAGACGGTTGGTCAAGCTTCAACCTACATTTACCTTAAAAATTAAATTATATTCCACCGCTCAAATCAAACTTACCCAAATATTAGAAACTGAAAAACAGTACAATATTGACGACTTAAAGGTAAAATCAGCATTAATGGTAATATGTCCTCAAAACCCAGGGCAGGTTTCACCACATACAAAGTTACCGAATAAAACAGTATCTACACCACACAAACGCAAAATAGACAATCTCATACACATCAAACTAGATCTCGTTAGCCCCGTTCGCTCACATCCAGTTGACCTTGTACCCATTACTCCCCTAAAAAAGATATTATCCTTTGAAATAAGTATATTATTATAATTGTGGGAAATACTCGTACATCTAACTAAACCTTTGTGTCGTGTAGCAAAATGTCGACGAAACGTCGTCTAAGGAAATCCTATTCGGGCCGTGTTTGCTTAGGACACACCACATCTCGCCGATGTCAAATATTTGAAACAGTAGATAACAAGAGCCTCGCCTCCATTGAGTGTTGGAATAGATTGGATCACACGACGTGAGGACTGAACCTCAAAACCGAAAAGTGGTGAGCCAAAAACCACATATGACCCGATATGCACGGCGCATTCCCACATGTTAACAGCAGGCCCAAAAAAGGAGGCTTCCGGGGTTGCAAGCGGCCAGAGTGGGAGCTCGAACCGCTTCTCATGTACCAACCCCGGGAAGGACGACGATATATGTGGCCGCATATTGTCGTACGACTAGAAAGACCTGGGAAAGGCATCGGGCCTATCCCTAGGGTCGGGCCCGTAGGGGGCGTCGTGCTAGGAGGGCACCGGTGCGTTGCGTAGGAGATCCCGGAGTCCTCCTATTAGCGCCGAGGAAGGCCACCAAGGGGGTTTTAGTACGGTAAAGTCCCACATAACCCGGTATTTCTCCCAAGGTACCGGGTACCAAATGAAGGTTTCCCCCCCGTAACAAAAAAAAAGGCCCTGACTTCACTATTCTTCGTTTCAGGACAGCTGATAAGGAAAACGTGTGGATATTATATTTAAATAAAAAACATATAAAATAACCGATTTTGTTTCGATTTTTTTTATATCGCTAATTGAAAAACGCTGTCAGCCAACATTTTCTATGTTTTGTATTTATGACATGAATCATCAATTCATTAACTTGAATTACTTAACATTGTACGAATTCAAATATTTGTTTTATTTTTTATATCTTCTTAATAATAATAAACGAGTAACAAGCGCTTTATGATCCAAGCTATTTAAGGACCGATCGCAAATAATAAACTAAACTTCCATTACTTGAATAAATTAAGTACGTCAGCAAGTCCTTCGTGCCACTATATCGCCTTGAAGTTTTGTCTACCCCTAAAACAAAAGTATTTAGTAGTTTCATCTATTATGTTTCCCTTATCGCTCGTACTTTGGGGATGACAAGTAGTTATAATGAGTGGGCACAGAAATTTGTTTCTTTCAAAACTGTAAATACTTAAGTGAGTCATAATTTTCCAATAAGAAATATTTAAAAACGCCTGAATATAACATCTAGAAGTGTATGAGGAATTATTATGATAGTTCTGAACTAAATCGATTTGAAGCTAAACTACTAACGTTGCGTTCATTTGTTAAACGTGAAACGCTACTTAACAAAAAACGTAGCCATTTGCGTTTCATCGCTTTCTACAGATTACTTTGTTTCGGATGTCAATAAAAGTAGTAGAAAGCTCACTCTGCAGAATCTGAAAGTCAATAGCAGGTAAATATTTATTCTTCGTTACTCTGTCCTGCTTCAAAACTCGAATGAATCTCAAAGAGTAGAAAATCTTTTATTTTTTATTTAGCACTATTTTTTAAAATTTTCCCTTTGCAGCTGCCGAGTGTCTTGTCACTTGTGCATAGTCGCTAACAGTGCTCTCAAAGGCACTCGGCCGCCTAGCCTCAGAACTGTATAATAAATACCAGAATAATTAACAATGTAATGATATTTCAAACTATTGTTACAAGCAAGCCAGTATTATTACTTATTAATCATAAAATCTTCACGAAGAGCAAATTTTTGCATTTATTCGTGATTCGAAATATAGATTTATCCGGGTGGAAGATTCCAGCTCTCAAAAGCTTTCCATATAATTTAAACATTCCCAAACAGTATGCTTCTTAAAATTTATGGTAGAAAATCGTGTTAAACAGTTTGCTTTCCCCCGTCCTGTGTTGGAAAAAATATGCGTGCTTAAATGGACGACAGTGATACCGCCTTAACAGAAAATGTACATAATATATAATAAATTAGTAAAGGGAAAAATATAAAATATATGTTTTAAATAGCTGATAACTAGTAGTTACATGATATATGTAGATTTAAAATGAACAGGGATTTGAAATTTTTGTGTCCTTGTAAATTCGCTTATAGCACAAAAACGAATCGACCTATTTTGACCAAGTCTGACGTAGTAAAAAGTTATTGTGACGTCACTATTTTCAGAGTAAGATCTCACATCTCTACGGGAGGACGTCCGTAGTTGTATATAACAACAAATATAGCTATAATAATGTAAGACATACGACACACACACACTCGCGCGCGCACACACACACCCACGACTTATTATAACTAGTATAACTATAAGAAACTTACATATTTTCATAGAAAATCAGATATTAACATTGTTCTCATAATGTTCCAAGCAGTAGAATATTGATTGGAAAAGTTTTGCTCGAACCTAGTACGGAATTATATGCGTCTATAAGATAGATTATAAAACTTTGCATTTTGAAATAGGGATGTAACAATGGCATGCAGAATGTCCAATCCTCGATTGAAACCGATATCAAACACTTACAAGCCATGCAAAACCCTGTTTAAAAGCCAAATGTTAAATTAAACATTATTCAATAAATTTCTTCCACAAGCAAATAAATAAAGGTTTTAACGAAATTTTGGAAACATTAGACTTCATAAATCTGCGAGCAACGATTAGGAAATCATATACGGAAATAATTAAACCCTCGGGAGTTTTAAGAACGCTCCCTTTAGACGTTTACACGTGCAGTTATGCCCTTCAAACTGGAAAGTGCCCGTTTTAAACACACCTATTACTATTAGGAAAAAAAACGGTCATATTCAACTTTAGTAGAGCATTTCGTGCGGGAGATATTTCATATTCTTCATCAGGTCCCCAGCAGATACGCTACTTTTATTAACATAACCTTACAATTTTCCATAATAATATCCAAGGCGTGTGAAGTCTGCAATCCCACAGTTGCTGGTCAGTTTGGCGGAGCATGAGACAAACCCTTCTCATTCTAAAAGGAGACCCGTGACCAATAGTATAACTATAAAAGGGCTTAGGATACCATCCAATGAATAGCTTTTTTTAATTTAGAATTTTTGTTTATATCAATAAACAATAGAAAGTCGTGTAATTACGCACACAGCAGTTGAATAGGTATTTATCAACTTGCTAATGCGAACGTCGCAGTCCTCGCGGCGGGAGTTATCGAACTTTTTATTTGTGTGTGCATTCCGAACTTCTGATTGTGTGTGAAACTAAAAATCGACTTTCAACCTATTGAAATACTGGTAAAAGTTTGTTGCATGTGAGTTCCCTAACTTTGTGTTGTTGGCTGGATGTAAAACTGATATACAAGCAAATGTACAGGAATTATTGCAACTAACATACTATAATTCTTATTAAATGATCATGCGAGGCAGAGGACACCTCGTTCCAAATAACTCCAATATATCTAAAACCGTTTATTAAAAATACTTAATACGCTTTACGTGAACTTTTTCATTTGTCAAAAAAATCTTTATTGCATTAAGATTATTGGTATCACGCTGCAACCGGGACCGACTACTCAATATGCTTTTCTTCCCTAAACATTATGAACAGTCACACTTCCAATGTGATGATGGATAAGTTATTACTTAAACACGATACTAACTCTACTAACTCTATATATTACAATTTTAGTTTACTCACTTTACTTTTTGTAATAGAAGTAATGTAGGTACGTCTGTCTTAGACAGAACTTTAGCGACTCAGAATACTATTTTGTCATCCGAATTTAATGTCCCTATAGTCAGCAATAAATACATTTTGACTTTGACCATTGACGAACGTCGTTATGTAGACTACGATTACATATGACAACTAAGGTAGAAAGCACAGATAAATGCAACTCAATCCACAACTCTATTTTCGATATCATAATAATTTACTCTAGCAGAACCATCAAAAACAGATGTTCTTAGACGAACAGATTAGGCTAGTGTTATTTGGCTATTCTAAGCAGATTTTCATACATTTCTTCTAAATGGAAAATCCATACTATTGAAATGGCTTACAATGTATTTTTGAAATTGAAAAAAAAATTGTGATAAACGACATCATTTTTATAACCGCTATTTTATTACCTGTGTGCATCAGAAACATTAATTATCTTATCTATGCGTGTACTTAAATTTTTAATCTACACTAAAATATCAAATCATAAAAATTTCAGTGGCAAGGAAATCTTCCAGTTATATTCGCAGGGTTCAGCGTTCAGCGGACGCGGAGTATTTTATTATTCATTCACAAGAAGCGCCGCGATATTTACTTTCCCATTACTGTGACTGCGGTCGACTTTCTTGCATTCAAAATTGAATACATGCTCTGTAAGTGGCCTCGGATAACGGTGAACGAATAAAGTAGAATGTATCGCAATTACCTCGTTTTTTATTCAAAGTGTTCAATAAAATTATAGACACAGAATAAAAGAGCATATACCTATAAAACTACACGTATCGCCAAAATCAAGCTACGTTTATTATTCTCAATGCCATAGACATTTTAAGCCATTAAAAGACTTCCAAAGCAAAAATGTAGTTCCAAACAATAAATTCCAATGAAAATATCTTTAAAATTCACGCAGTGGCAAAAATTAACCGCATAAAGTCCATAACTAACACTTTAATATGCGGTTTGAGCGTAAAGTAATAAATAATCGCGGAGAACACAAAAATGGCGCCTACAAATTCTCGATGCACAAACCTCGGCGTACGAGTGTTCGACTCAAAAAATGAAAACAATTAGCGCGGGCTCCGCCTGCGCCCGCATCGAAGATAATTTACCGCCATTTACAATTGTAGCTCGTATCTCGGATTGTTTCACGAAAATGCTAACCAACTAGCTTCACACACGATCTCTTTATATGTAAAGTACATATGGATAAGATTTGATTTCGTTTCAAGCAAAAAACAAGACATACTATTCAATTTTGAATTGAACAGACAATGCCACATGAGATATATGTACGTATATAAAACATATAGAGTAGGTGCTCTGTTATCGTTTAAATCGTGAAGCAAAGCTAGGCGTATAATATGATACTTAATAAAGTCTAAATGCTTCTGTTTCCCTGTTCAAAAGTGAACAATTAATTCTCGAACAAAATATCAACTGGCGCTTAACTCAAAAAATGAAGACGATTAGCACTGGTGCCGCCTGCGTTCGCTTCACACAAAATTTATTTTCACTCACAGCAGGGGGCCGGGAAGCTATATAACGTACGGTACACAGAAATATCGGGAAAATCCCATTCTACATATCTTATTCAAGACATTGAAACGAATTTGAGCAGTCAGCGACAGACACTTGCTAGGATTGTGTTATTCTGAATACTGTTGACAAAACTACTTAAAACACTCTCTCAAATTTTCGACTAAACGGGATTGTAATAAACCAGTGACTATTGTTTTAATTTTTTAGATAATACCCTAATTATGCAGACTATAATAACGATTAATTACCCAATTGTAATTATAGTCTGTAATTACACAAATACATATGTTGACAAAGTTGACAAAAACCGTACTAGATATAGACCTCGGAGATAAGTGAATACAAAACACGTGAGAATGGCAAACAAAAGAAAATTATATGTATCCATGGAAAAAACGCCATTTAAATTTACGAAATACCTACATAAAATTTTAAATCAAACGTTGAAATTTGAAGAGTACTACTAAATATATACCAATATTCTTCGTTTGCGTTGTGCCCGATCCGAAAAGCACTAATAATAGCAGCGAATGAAAGAACAAGATCAGAAAGAAGCGAGGAATACAGGAACCAGCGAAGCGCGAGCAACCCTCAAGTTGGATTCGCGCTATACGGCGGTTGAGATTATACCAATTTATCTGCTCGCGACGCAATGAATACAAGCGAGCGTCAGCTTTGCACTACAAAATAAAATATTAATAGGAAAAAACTGCAAATATCGCGGCATTGTAAAATTTTTAACCTATCTATTCTACATAAAATTATCTATCTACATATATAAAGAGCGATGTTAGACTTGAAATATAACTTTTATGATCGCTATATTATAACTACTTCTCAAATTTAGTGTATTAACAAAACTTTCGTCCATTACTTTCATGCGTAATCATACTCATTGCTCATTCATTAATTCTTGCTCATTTCTAAAGGTCCCTTCGAATGTCCTAGCAACTTCTGCTACAAAATCGCCTTTCACATGTATTTACAGCAGGCTAATGTAGAAATATAATACGAAATGCGGTACGTCGGCCGGTCGGTCTAATGGCTTCCATTACGTTACTCGCCACCTGCGGTAATGGCTCAGAAATATTTAATTGATGAGAGCACGACTGATATCCCGATACACATTTTTCATCCATTTATAGTGTTTTTTGCGTTCGCTTTGTGGAATCACGACATTTTGTTACGATGCAAAATTTCATTTTATTACCGAAAACCTACTGTAGCATACTTCACCCTACTACACATCATCATCATCATTATCAGCCTATATCCGTCCACTGCTGGTCATAGACCTCTCCAATAGCACGCCACTGAGCTCGATCTTCGGCTCGACGCATCCAACTGCAGCCAGTCACTTTGCGTATATCGTCACTCCACCTAGCTGAAGGGAGTCCTACGCTACGTTTGCCGAGACGCGGTCTGCACTCCAGAATACGTCATTTCACTTCACAGCCAGCTCTTTAGTGTTGGACTTTCCATGAGAGTGTTTTAGAGTCATATTTTAATGAAAACCTAAAGCAGTAGCACATACCATTAACAGTACAACGGAAAATATATATTTCAACAGAGTATTTTTGATTAATTTCCACTTCTGCGGTTTTAAAATAGAATCCGATTAATCAAATTTATGGTTTACCTAATTCACCTGAATAATTATTTCACTAACCACATAATTTTAATACCTATTATTCGCCAATCTATCTCGGTTTTAATAAAGCAAATATTTGCTCAGAATACCAATTAAGGAATCTGGAATTTTAGAGTTAAAAAAATCATCATCTCTCAGAATATCTGTCCAACGTAACTGCTGACATATTAGGAAAATGGTTTGCTAGTCTATGGCTGATTAGAATTTAATTGCGTCATAGACAATAGCAAACTACAACATAGACATAGTCTGGAAAAATCAAATTTCATAAAATAACATCTTCATTCTATATCCGTCTACTATTGGACTCGGATCTCTTGAATCAGAATAAAATGAGTTAAAGACATAGTATGACACGCCGGCCTAGTGGAAGTGGGCTGATTTCAGAAGGCTTTGAGAAAATGTTATGGCAAACGCTAAGATCTACGCTCTACAGGTTTCCTCGAGAAACGCGCTGTTTTACTTTATCGTTGCAGCAGTGATAGCCTAGTGGTTTGAAAATCAGTCTGTCACTTCGGGTGTATAACATAACGCACCTCTTTACAAAAAACGGCGTTTAAAGATTAAATGTCGCTTGCTACAACCGTGAATGAAAACATCGGTAGGAAACCTGCAGAGTTTAAACAAAATTGTTATCTAAGGCGTGTAGTTTGCCAACCAGCCAGCGTGGCAGATTATGACCTTAATCCTTTCATTCTGAGGAAGGCCTGTACCCAACAGCAAAAGAAAAAATTTATTTATCAACATGATCTATTATTTACTCACACAGTTAATCTCCTACTAATATCTCATAAGACATGTTACTAAGTAATCCCAAAAAAGTATTTGATAATGAAACTTCATTTCTTCTATAAAAATATTTCTACAGCTATAAATCAACGTGATATTCGCATGGCTGGCTTGCTACGGATAAAAACATCAGAATAGTTGTCACAATGGAGGCCGCTCCAGTTTGTTCCATGTCTTGTCGCTATTTAGTTGAACTGTCATGTTTTTTTACCCTTTGTAGTAGACAGCAAAATCCTTATATTAAAGTAATCTTTGATTACTAACCTATATCAAAATTTAAATAGTAATTCAATAAAACAAGGCACGTAATTTCGAAATGTCTGTAAAAAATTCAGACAGATATAATAGCTTAAAATATTCGATTGTTCTAACACAACTATGATTTGCAAAATTTCCTTAACTATCAATAGATGCATTTATTTTTGCCGTCGATATAGTAGTCGAATAACATTTAAATTAACCACACAAAATGCTATAATGATTTGCAAGACATATTTGACTGCCTCGTTGGTCGAGTGGTTGCCAGCACGACTGCCGATGGGGAAGTCCTGGGTTCAAATCCCGAGTCGGGTACTATTGGATTTTACTAATTTATAATTTTGAGTAGTGACTCGGAGTCTGGATTTGTGCCCGGTATATGGCAATAGGCTCACCATCTATTCCATGGGACTTAAACGTAACTGGTGAAACGTGGGAGTG
>DWJK01004977.1:0-11507 GCA_018248815.1 Croniades pieria auraria
CGAGACGAACTTAGATTTTAGTGTTTTTTTGAGCATCGACATTTTCACTTATTTGACTTAAAATGCAAGTAAAAGTGTATTGTCGATAACGCGATTGTTAAGGTTACGATAATAAGTAATCACTGACAAAATGAATTCTTTACTATACTGTGTTTCGAAATTCAAAAATAGGAATATAATAAATTTTAAATCCATTTTATTGACGCGGTAAAATAAATAGCGGGAAACACAGTATAGTAAAGAATTCATTTTGTCAGTGATTACTTATTATCGTAACCTTAACAATCGCGTTATCGACATTACACTTTTACTTACATTTTAAGTCAAATAAGTGAAAATGTCCATGCTCAAAAAAACACTAAAATCTAAGTTCGTCTCGGAAGACATCAGCGATTTTTTAAATGAATCTCAATTTTTAAAAGAAGAGCCTAAGACCAAAAAAGGTCAAAAGCGACAACGAACAGAAATGGTTGAAGGAATATCTTCATCCATTGGGCAACATCCACCAGGTGGTAAAAACAAGAAATCTGATAATAAGGTTGATTCATGTGGAGAGTCGAGACGCAAGTTATTTGATGTCATCAGTCGACAAATGGAGTCAAGGTTAGTAGAATTTAAACTTTATTTCCTAATTTGCAGTAAAACTTATCAAAAATGCATGTTAAATTAAATTGGGGCGTACAATTTCGCTCGATACCCTCCTAATATAGTAAAATTATAAGTATTCATTCTGCTAGTTACTTAATTTTGTTTGTTATAATTATTAAAAGTAAAAACATGTTAAATATAAATTTTTCAGAAAGCAAACCAGTGACAATCTGTTGAAGAGTCTGTCAAACGTACTTATTAGTTTGGAGGCTGATCATAATGCTTTAAAAGACAATGAACAAAAATTGGAGCATCTTACTGGAGCATTTATGAAATGCATTCAACAGACAACCTTAGCTCATAAACAAAAACTGAAGGCCTTGAAGGAAATTCATGCTTCATTTCAGAAAGAGTACCTACATATTGCAATAAACTTATTTTCATTATTTCTCTTACAATATTTGATGTATAATAGTTTTTTGTTCATCTATAATAAGTTATCTTTTACAGGTGCCAGGAAATAGAATCAGAGCATAAAGCTGAAACTGACCAACTAGGAAATGAATTGGAAGAAGACATTAAAAAATTGCAACAAAAGCTCATATCTGAAACAAAGAGAAGTGGATGGGAGACCCTGAGAAGAACAATATTTCAAGCAATGCAAAATGATTTTTAACTCTGTAATATTTTTAACTAACTGATGGTTTCAATTCAAATTAATACAGACTAAATAAATTTCTTGTTTTATTTATTCTTCTTTTTTTTTATATGCTCTTGACAGAGAAGTTGTTGTCCGGCATATTGCTTGGAAGCCTGTAGAAATATGGCTCTCCATTTTTTCCCCGCAGATGCTTGGTGTGTGTTCATGTTGACAGAAATGTTGGTCAGAGCTTTAATTTGGTTGGCCCAACAGATTGGAGCTCTCCCCCGAGATCTGATTCCATCTACTGTACCCTGCACGACCAGGTGTTTAATGTTCACATTTTATTACCTCCAACATTTCATAAATAATTCTTGACTATTTTTATGGTTTCTTATAAAAATAACGCTTTTCGTTACCATTTCCAATTCTCATTGCATCGATGTTGCATAAAAATATACTTCTGTTGCTTTAACGCATAATGTATATTTTTAAATGGGTGTGATGTGCTCGTCTTAGGTAGGTCAAGCACGGTGACTTTATGCCGCGACATAGTCGCCCGACGAACGCGATACCCTCGTGATCTTGTCGCGGGTCGTATACATGCACTCTCAAAGCACGCGTTTTGCACAGTGACGGTTGCGCTAAGCACGTGTGCGTTACCACACGATGTCATCTGAAACAGTCGTGCGTTAGTAGCGACCGCGTCGCGCGTTTCAAATTCGACTAAAATCATAAAAGCCAGGAATAGCGATGCAATGCGCTTTCACGAAACGCGCTACAGTATCTGTGAAGAAAATCGCCCTTTTGTCCATTTTTAACTTCATATATCACTAGCTGCAATGGTGAAGTTAAACAGCGATTAGCGATTAGCATTTAGCCTGCGATTCTAAGACTTGCTCTAAATGTTTTCAAAGTCACCTTAAGTATACCAATGCCCACTTGGTGTACACATGATATCATAGGGATTTCAAGGGTTACTTATTGCATTTAAATTCCCGACAAATTGAAGCTATTCTATACACGCCTAAAACAGTGATCATTTTCGGCAAGTAAAGATTGACCATAAAATGTAATTTCGGTCAATAACAGCCAATAAGAAATTTGTCAATGTAAATTAGATTGTAAATCGAATATTTCCTCTCAAATCATTGACTCGTATAGCGTATCTAATGAAAAACGTTTTTAATCATTGTTTTTATTTTTATTTCGTAGGGCTGAAGGTCTTTTGAAACGTGGGGCTATAAAACCTGAAGATAAACCATTATGGTTTGATGTATATAAAGTATTTCCACCTATCACGGAACCTACGTTTGCGCGCCCAAAAGTGCAGGACACTACTATTAGACCAATTCTCTACAAGGAAGATGTCGTGAGAGCGTATGTATTATGATTTTAAATTATTAACCCAAATAATTTCAGGTAAAGTTGGTTTAATACTTGTAAAGTTCCAGTACTAATTCCTGCCAGAGACTATTCTTCCCACGTAAGCACAGTGTGCTTCAACATAAGTGGGAAGCAAAAAAATGCATGTAACTTCCTGAATGCGTCTTTGAGTAGTTTCCAGCCAAAATCCACAATGCAATCAACCATAGTCACTCGGGAACTATATTTTTTGTAATATTTTAATTATTTGTCGTTAGTTTTACTGCTCTTCATAGTTTCACTGGTTAGCGAGGCTAAGACAATTTCCTGTTATGTCAAAAATCAAACTTAGAAGCCGTTACTCTGTTTCCTATAAGAAAAAGTGGTTTGGGTGCTCGACCTAAGGACTTATTAAGTTACTCAAGCCTTACTTAAGTATTATAAAATTCACCTGCTATATAAGAAGTTAACTTAAACGAGATATAACAACAACAAATGAGGGTGTCATCATAAAATAGCTTGATTAGGAAAAGTCAGCAATTAGTGACATAAATGTTGGAAGTTTCACAAAAATACTTTATGTTGTTAACATTAGGGCACGGTTTTTTTTCACAGCTTCTAAGAAAATTATCTATATATTTAATATCCAATATTTTTATTTTCATTCAATAAATAATCCTTCATTTATATGGTGATACATATGTGTATACATTACCTTACCAAACTCTAATGAAACGAAATAGGCTGGTTCTAGGTCCACTCTATTTACAAGGACCCGCGCCATTTTTAACATCGTTTTAATTCTATTATATTCATTTTACAGGAAATTTCATGCAAAAGGACATGGTTTAGTTATAAATATGCTTAGTCCATCCGGTGAAACTCAAATCAAGAAACTAGTGCAACAATACGAAAAGTTGAAATCTGAAAATGTTCCTGAGAATGAACTTGTTGAGAAGGCAGCCTTAGTTACAAGCAACGAACGTCAACTGCAGGAACAAAATATAATACCCAAGAATCCAGATTCCGCCACATCACAAATCCTATCGGAAGCTAACATACAGAACATTTTTAAAGAGTGAGAGATGAGTGTGCTGTGAGAAAAGTAGTAGTTCCAGAAAATAATGTTTCATGAAATTCTTTTTAAACAATAATTATGCTTCTTAAAAGTAGTGTTGTTAAATATATTGTTAAATAATCTTGTTGTTTATTATTAATAGTAACCACCTAATTTACTAGGCGATAAATTCATATAAGTCTAAAGTTTTCTTAAATTTGTACTATTGATATCGGCATAAAGCGGCATGAGTATCTTAATAGAAGATGCCTTCTATTGTTAAACTCAAGTTGACCAGTGGGTGGTAAACCAATAGATTTAGTATTGGCAATGGTTTACTGGTTTATACCAACGGCGTCTACGACCGATGGTCTAACGGAGGGGAGAAGGGACAAGTTGATATGATATGCGGGATGGGAAAAGGTATGAATTGTAGATGCAGTCAAGACAACATGAAGCTTTATATTTGTAGTGCGGGACTGACCTCTACGGCGATTGTAATAAGAGCGGAACAAAATACAATGTGTAAAGCGTAAAGTAAACTATAAATATCACAATTATTTGTTATAAAAATACCGTAGAAGGAATTTGAAACAAAATTGCTTCAATTGGTTCGTGTATGATAAATGAGTTTAACCTCTTATTTTAATTGCCTTGTATTTGGGTACACTCTTTGAATTTGTGAAGGAGTGAGGAGCAATTGCCTCTTGCTGTCCTTGGCAACATTCTTGGTTTATGCCCATTTTGATCCACTTACGTTTTAAGATTTGGGCGAGTCGAATAATTCAAAGAAAAAATGGAGCAACGCAATACGAAGGTGCGTTATTGTCGTTAATTACAAAAAGGACTCGTTAGTGGAAAAAAGGGATAATATTTCAACAGTAAAGGAACGCATTGGAGTGGGTACTACTACATTCCCCTTCAATCTTCAAAACTCCAACTAGTAGTGCACAATGCATTAAATCGTATACTTATTATAGTGCCTGTGATACTTCCGTGCGTCATCAGAAAAACATACATGATTGAAACAACACTTGTTGCTAAAACACAACCCAAATTTAACAGGTATTGAGAGTAAGGTACAAAATTTACGATTTTCACAACAAAATATGTAATAAGGTTGGTTGAGTGAAATTAACATCTAGTTCATTTCTTTATTGCTTTGTTCGTACTGCACTTGAAAAATTGTTATTTTAAATGGGCGGAAAAAAAATACTTTAATTTTTTTTTTAAATAGCCGAAGCAACGATACACTAATTTATAACACATATCGATATAAACTAAGTATAAATAACAAAGACGGATTTTTGAAGTGTAATCGAAGAAAAATATGATCCCAGTGTTTTTATATTAATTGATACTACAAGGAATACTATTTTAGTGAACCTAGACCAGTACACATACATACATGCACGTCATTTCTCATTCAACAATTGAGTCACTCTTTTTTTTACGTTACAGCAAACCATGCACTACTTACGTACCCTCTATTAGTAATCCCTATCTTATCGTCATAACTTCATGAGATAAGAGTTCTATGTTAAAAACGCACCTATTGCTTCTGCGTACTGGGTCGCAAATAAAGACGTGTTTTGTGAGTGATTGTGTTAAAATTAAACAATTTAGACAAAATGGCGCAAAGGAGACCCCTTTTGTTCTATTTCGCTGTGATTTTGGGTAAGCAAATATTAAAATTGGCAATATGCCTGAGGAAATAATGAATACGCAAGATATGTCAACATTGGTATTGTGTAAAATCTATGATCAAAATTTTGATATACCCCAGTATTTAAGCATGCAGCAAAACACTTCAATTCAGCATAGGACATACATCAACTTCTACTGAATTGAAAGTATATCATAATCAGCCTATCTTAATCTATTGCTGGACATTGGCTTCCCCCTATGGGCGTCATCGCGCTCTATCCTCGGCTTGTCGCATTGAGCATCTGCCTTCAGCCTTACGCAGGTAGTCATCACATCGAAAGTATATCTAAGGTGTTTATTTAGAAGACTAATGTAGTTCGTAACGAAAACGAGATGCGAAAATCGTATTATATTTACGTTATAGTGTGACTAATGTGCAATACATAGAAATGAATGCAGTTAATGTGTTTTAATTTCTAGTTGTTTTGAGCACCCTCACTCAAGAGACCGAAGCTAGAAGAAAAATTCTTCGAGGAAGACGTGTTATGACGCGTACTTACTACCGTGAGTCATGTTTCTTGATACTTTTTATAGCCATTTGAATTTGCGCCTGGAGCAATGTTTAACGTCCTTTTGTTGTCAATAATGTTTATTAGTAAAAGTATAAATGTGAAATGTTTTATTAATATACACTAAGCTTGTTAAATATCTTAAAAATATTCAAAATTTAAACAATTTTTCGACATACGTTCTATTGAAATTATGAAAAGGTATTTTGAAATAAATTTGGAATAGAATTATAAGCAGGATTTTTTGATTGTCAGATGGAAATGCGGTACCAGCTTGGGCGATAAGTCTAATGTCGGGAATAGGGATGCTGCTTATTGGAGGAGTGCTTTACGTTGTAATGAGAAAGATCGTTCTTTCGTCGGAAACTGGTTCCTTGAACACTTATCAACCTGCCATGCAAAACGAAGATGTATAAAAGGCATAGAAATAAAATAATATACTACACTTATATTAGTAATATTTTTTAATGTGATTATCTTTTTACACCATTGCAACGGTTACAAAAACTATTAATGGCATTATAGGAACAAATAAATATAGTTTGTATTGATTTAATATACTGATATTTGTGTAACCTGTTATGACGTAAGCGAAGTTCTTCATATATGCAATATTTAACTCTGATTAGACGACGAGAACGAACACGAAATAAAACATTCGTTTTATTAAAAAAAAAAACAAATGTAAAAGGTTTAATAAAGGAAGAATTTATTAAAGTTTTATTATTTATTTCACTTTCATTATACATATATTTAGATCAACTTTATTTGAACGAAATTGAACATATCATATAACAAACAGAATGTATTGGTGAAGAAGGCAAACATGTGAGAATTATTAAACTCATTAAAACTCTCTGCGGTGATACTTGTCAGGGTCGAAGTACGAAGTGACGACAACTCTGTTACTGAATTTGCGCCCTGTTAGAGTTTGTTGTGCCTTCTGACAGTCTGCGATACTATTAAACTCCACAAATACCTAGAAAACAAATCAAACATGTTACAACAATGACATATAACCGCTTTAAGTGTTATAACATATTCCATGGCACTGATCATAAACCACTAAAATTATGTAGACATTGGCCAGTTACATGCAATTTAAAAATGCATAGAGAGTTTAAATATCAAACCTACTACCTCTTTTAAAAATATTCGGAATATATCACACATTTAAAAAAGAAATTAAAATGTTATTACTTTTCCACAACCAGGCACTTCAACTCCCTCAATTGGTCTTGGTATTTCTATACTGCGCACACATCCATATTTATTACACTCTTCCCTGAAAAAAAAAATTTCTTTGTAAGTATGCTAATGATATTATGGCCGGAAACACAGCTGCGCCTTAAACATAGAATTCCGATATTACGGATTAGACAATGTAAATAAATGGAGACACTGTTGACTGTCTTATGACACCATGTGGGGCATGGGGCAATGGGCAATGTTAATATTTTGACTTACTTAATATCCTCCAAAATGTCTTCATACTCCTCCTCGTCACGAAGTTCGTCGGGTGTCACCATATTCAGCAAGCACAACACTTCAGTGGGCGGGCCTGCACCCGCAAGGGTCAGTCCGGCCACCTGCAGAGTCACTGGTGCTGCTCCTGTCATTGCTATATAGAAAAGTACATAAATTATTATATTATATAAATATATGCAACATTACACTGGTAACCCCCGGTGGGATAGGCAGAGAAGTGTAGAACACTATCACGTTTCACCAGTTACGTTTACGTCCTACAATGGAATAAGTGGTGACCCTATTGCCATACACCGGGCACAGATCCAGACTCCGAGCCACTACTAGACAACCTAAGTTAGAAAAATCTAATAGTACCCGATTCGGGATTTGTACCCAGGACCTTCCGAGCAGCAGTCGCGCTTTCAACCATTCGACCAACGAGGCAGTTATATAATAAATATGTATATATTATAGTGTTTTAGTGTTATATCTATCGACATATTTGTGTTCTTGTAATAAATGGGTGCATTTTAGTTTTATTGAGCAGTCTTATCAATACGGTTATTCTAAGCTTACCTAATGTAGAATTCTTCGCTCCAATACTTGCTCGTTGTACAATAAGTTTCTTGTCTCCCAGCTGCATGCCGTTCAACCCTGCAATCGCCTGCAAAGCACAAAGTGGTGTTGAAATTTGCAATAGGATAGCCAACCAAGTCAGTAACTGCTGTAACAACGAACATAAAATGTGATATTTTAATGATTATGTAGTTTAATTTACATTACAGAAACATACCTGATCGGTCATAGATATATCCACATACTCTGCAAAGGCGTAACCCTTGCTGAGGCCAGTTGACGAGTCCTTAACCAAATTGAATGCCCGCAGCTGCCCAAAGGACATTAGTAGCTCCTTAACCTAGACCACATTTTATAGTCAGTTGCAATAAACTCCACGCCCCTAACAACAAATATTCATACATAACATATACTCGTACTATTGGTAAGTTACTTATACGTCATTTTGAACGGTTCCCATCAGTATTTGCTTAGCAAGTTGCAGCAAACATATGAATTAATGTAATCTGACCTGTGTCTAGCCGCGCGTTAGAATCAGATGTGAATAGAGGAGACTTGCCTTGAAGTGCCGACGTCTCGCTCAAGTACAAGACGTATGGGTGAGAATGAGAGACAACAGTGACACGCGGGCCGCAAATGTGCCAAATCTAAGCTAGGGAGGGGCAGAAAGCAAACTATATCAGTGAATTGTTTTATAAAGTCTTTGGGTGTGCATCGAACACACCCATCCCTGTAAAATGGGGGTACCTGAAATACCTGAAATGAATCAAAACATATAGCCGCTCACTGCTGACACCACCGTAGCCCTGTCAACTGTTGAAACTCGCCCTGAAATGATCGCGGCCTAACTTAATGGGAACTTGCTAATTTATGTCCTCAAACCTTCAGTTTCTCTACTACAATTTTATATTATAGATTATTGGGGTACTAAAATTTCGATTGGTTTTCTACTAAACTTTTCTAGTGAACATTTTAAATGTCATATTAATTATTTAAATCGTCCGAACTACATATTGTATAATTTGCGAGAAGTTCATGTTAGATTATCACCAAAGGAGTGTAAAAGTGTGAAGACTTGATATTGACCTGGAAAGTATAATTGCATATATACATAACCAAATACATTAATCAAGACTTCTTAAATATTTATATATCGATACAAACGCCTTTCAGCAGTATTCTCAATAATTATATCAACAAGATATACTGAACACATGAATTGATAATTTTGGAACTGAAAGTCATTTATATTTTATCAGCATTGAAAGGGGGACCTCTAGCCAGTATTAGCTCAAAAGATGTTTATACAGCAACTATCACTAATATCAGATACATAACCTGATATCGCTGGTAAGCAATATAGGTCATAGTAATTACCGTTTGGATTAAAGGAAAATTTATCCATCAATTGTGTTCCAATCAACATATCCCAGGATAAATAGTACTAAACATTATATAAGTTCTAATCTTGCCTTTAGTTTTATATACACATTACCGAGCATAATATTATACCACTGATGAGTATCCTTTAATATAAGTATTTTAAAAATACAAACGGGCAAACACTTGCGAACACTTAGAAGACTTACTTGATCTTCGTTCAAATAATTAGGGAGACCCCCAATGAATATTTTGTGTGGAGAATCTGGAACCACAGTGCTTATCACACCAGCTGAAAAAAGAGCATTTCTATAGGATATCATCCATATTTAATGTGCAAATAGATCCTTACTACAAGCATATGGAGGATATAAAGGGAAATTATGTTCAGATAAATTTTTCCCAAAGTAATTAGTGTTCAGTAAATCCTCCGCAAAATGTCTTCACATGTGATTGCCATAACACATCATGCTTGTGTGTCATTGGCAAAAGTTCTCTATATCCATTTTAAAAGTGCACAAAACACTACAATGTTCTGATAGACTCAAATTTTATAAACAAACAGTCCACATATACATAAAGTAAATAAATATATTCAACTGCAAATGTCATATACATATATTTATACTATTATTTCTCCCATTAAATATAATGAATAATATCACAGATAAATCAACATTTGAGATGAAAATGGCCAATCATGTCCCAACACACAAACAGTAGTCTGAAACCTGTTAAGCAAATGATTAATTACACACACTTAAGTCACCCACTATTTTAAATAATTATAATGTTATATTGACTGCCTCGTTGGTTGAATGGTTGTAAAGTGTAACTGCCGATCGAGAGGTCCTAGGTTGAAATCCTGGGTTGGGTACTATTAAATTTTTCTAACTTAGATTTTATATTGGAAATTTCTAGTAGTGGCTCGGAGTCTGCATCGGCACCCGGTGTATGGCAATAGACTCACTACTTATTTCATGGAACATAAACCTTAACTAGAGAAATGTGGGAGTGTACTACACTTCTCCATCAATAACTTTGATGAATTTAATGTTTTGTGATATGTTACATCACAAAATACTAAATTCTTAAGTAATTAGTTATAACTAGAACTAATTGTACTGACAAACTTTATAAGCACTATTTCTGAAAATCAGTTAAATATATACGAATTGGTCATAGGTGGTCGCACCTACTTGTAACTGCTGCCCGCTCATAAACATACCCAAATATTTATCAATGACATCAAAAAATGCCAAAATTTTCATCATAAAAGAATGCACCACAGATTAGAAATACTACTACTTGTTAACACTTACCTGGCACATTTATAGCTGGGTTTTCAGTGCCAGGCATTGGTTGGTAGTCATGTGGTCTTCGAATCTTCAAACTCTGTCCCTTAAAATTGATACCATCGAATGCCATGGCCTGAGTAGTTTCATCGATAGATCTAAATTCAAGGAATGCAAAGTTCTTATCTAAATTGATTTGGCAAGCCAAGACTGGGTTTCCAGCTGCCTGTGCCAAGCCAGATAAGTGCATCTGCTGATTAAAGAATTCCATTGTTTCTTCTTCGGTCACTCCAAAAGGTATGTTTCCGACGTACAGCCGGCGAGCCTGTCTCGTTATCGTGGAACCCACAACCGGAACGGCCGCTTGCGGGGTGTCGGCCACGATGTTCGCCGGTATCTGGCCTGCCGCTTGCATTGCCTTATACTGCAACGGAGTAATGTGCTCGAAACCTGGAGGCGGCACATCCCAATAGAGAGAAGGCTTACGTCTACGGGAACGTTTGTCACCCTCCCTTGACTTGCTCCTTCTTTTTTCTCGACGTTCCCGCGAGCGAGATCTCGATCGACGTCTTTCTCTAGAACGTGACCTACGTCGACGATCTGTAACAATTAATAATGTTTTATTACGCAGATCTAAACACAATTTTCACAGTTGTTACTGTTAAATCATAATTGTTATTTTTATTATACCTTTATCTTCACCCATAATTAGTTTACAATTTATTTATATCAATTTAATGGAAGAGAACTATCATCAAAATCAAGCATCACAACTAATACTCAAAATGGCGTCGTTTTAACAAGCAAGGGAACCAAAGCAAGCACGCAGTATATTAACAATGTTCTCTCTCTATGGCTACTTGTCATGTAACCTAACGGACCCTATTCACCCTATACACTATCGTCTGCAACGTCAAATG